>JAUCMX010000004.1:22644714-22807214 GCA_033459395.1 Hemibagrus guttatus
GGCAAATAAAGTGATTAATATACAGTATCAATGGTTCTCCTATGGCCCAGTGAAAAATGCATCTAAGATGCACTCAAATAATACAAATTACAAAATAATCCAATGCAATTGAAGATAGCATAAACAATAACAATAAAACATACAGACGAAGCTACCAAAGGCCAAGGATGAATGCAGATGTATATTGATTCACTGCTTTCTGGCTCAGGAGTTGCAGAGCATCATGGAAGGCCCTTAATTTCCTCATTAGTCATCTGATCAGTCACATGACCATGACTGCGTTATTCTCTGAACAGCCAGTATCCTTAATCACTGTTAACTTAAACAATTACTGTAACAGAACAGTAGGTATAGTCCTAAATATAATTATCATATTAATCATTGCATTTTTTATTTAACATGGCATTCACCCTCATTATTCTTACAATTACAATGACTGAAAATGTGAAAATTAGCCAGGACAGAAAACATAGTATCTAACATGTTCATGAGATTATAAATGGAGGTCATGAAATCATAATGTGAACAAGAATATTTTTAATTAGCTATTTTCATTGTTCAATTAAGAAAATAATGTGTTAGTTAATTAGCTCATCATTATACACATTAACAAATTCTGCACTCAAGATAATCAAAGCTTCCAATTAAGACGCTTTCTCATGTCATTCTCTTTGTTGTCCAAAAAGGGGGAGATTTTATTTAGCCATCATTTAGTTAGTGCTAACATTATTCATTACAGTTCAGTGCAGTTTGAGCCACACTGTAAAAAAAAAAATTGTAAAAAAAAAAAAAAAAATGGAAATATTCCAGCAGCTGGGGTGCCAATAACATTTTGTAAAATAATAGGAAAAAACTAACTTGTAAAATTACAGTAATCTTCCATTATTAAAATACAGTTTTTTTGCTTTAATCTTACATAAGATATTGTGTATTTTTGTTTGGCTTTTAATGTTTAAAAAAAATTGTTTGGCTTTTAATGTTTAATTTCCTTGTGTAAAAACAATGAAGTTTAAAATATGGTCAAACACTGCTATAATACAAATAATGAGCCTTAAAAGTGCAAAACAGTGCTGTAATTAGTTGGGTTTTATTAAATCATTTTATTTAAAAAATATATATATATATATATATATATATATATATATTTTTTTTTTTTTTTTTTTTTTTTTTTAAGCAAGCATTTAAAAAAAAAAAAAACTTGTATATTTAATCACTATATCCCAGGTTTACTGAGTTTTTACCTGTAATTCTACAAAAAAAACTTGTATATTTAAAAGATTAATTTCGTTGTCTGTACCACTTATCCGCTCTATACTCGGGTCATGGGGAGCCTGTGCCTATCTCAGGCATCAAGGCAGGATACACCTGGACGGAGTGTCAACCCATCACAGGGCACACACACTACGTGGAATTTAGAGACTCCAATCATCCTAGAAGCATATCTTGGGAGTGTGGGAGGAAACCGGAGCACACCCACCAAACACGGGGAGAACATGCAAACTCCACACTCACAGTGAGTGGCAGCGAGACATAAACACAGGACACTGGAGGTGTGAGGCGAACATGCTAACCACTAAGCCATGATGCTTACTTAAAAAAATCTAAAATTAATGTATTTAACCTTAATTGACCAATTACACAATGATGAGATTAGTTTTTCAATAATAGCACACACTTGCTTCCTGTTCTCAACATTTATTTAATTCTCTTGCCCAACAAACCAGTAAAGAAAACAGTTGCACCTCTTGCAACATTCTTGCTTAGAAAACTGTGCAATACTGTAAGTAATGACCTCTTTCCCGCATACCATGTAGTTATTCCCATTGCCTGCGCTTTCCATCGAAAACTCCTCCCCCTGAGCACAGCCGTTATTGTTCAAACCTGAGCTTAGGACAGCAGCAGAGCTACTGAAAATCCACGTTTTTTCACCTCTGTCAGGTGGCTCTGATAGGTGGGCCTGCTGTGATAGGAACGATGTCATCTGACATGACATCTGAAAGTATATAAAATAATGTTACGATTTTCAGATTGATTATTCTGATGCAACCATGTCCTGCGTAAACTGTATTTCATCCATATTTAAATGATTTTGGTTAATGTAGATAGAAACTAATGCATAGATTTCGAGATTCCTAGGAATGTTAGATTAGCATCTAGGAATGTTAGATTAGACATTATACGCTAATAAAACCACATTTATTCAATGTTTTGTTGTGAAAACATCTACGTATAGTAATACAAGATGCCTGTCAAATACGAAACAAAAGTTGCTTTCGGCTGCTCCCTGTTCGGGGTCGCCACAGCGTACCAACTGGTCCGCACAACAACTTGGCACAGGTTTTACGCCGGATGCCCTTCCTGCCGCAACCCTCCCATTTTTCCGGGCTTGGGACCGGCACTGCAACCAGTGGCTGGGGTTGAGGCATTGGCTGGGAATCGAACCCGGGCCTTCCGCATGATAGGCAAGCAGAGACCAGCAGCAAAAGGAGGTAAAAAAAATTCTACAATATAAAAAATAGAAGCTGCTCCCTGTTCGGCGTCGCCACAGCGGACCAACTGATCCGCACAACAACTTGGCAAATGTTTTACACCAGATGCCCTTCCTGACACAACCCTCCCATTTTCCAGGCTTGGGACCAGCACTGCATCCAGTGGCTGGGGTTGAGGCATTGGCTGGGAATCAAACCCAGGCCTTCCGCATGATAGGCGAGAAACCTACCACTGAGCCACCAATGCCCCCTACAATATAAAAAATATTATATAAAAATACAAAGAAAAATATACAGAGAAAATAAAGAAGATAGATAACTATAATATAAAATATAACAGTATGTATATCAGTATATACAGGGTGAGCAATACAGTTCTGGGTGTAAAATGATCAGTGCTTTAGCAGCAACTTGGTGGAGAAGAAGGGGGGGGGGGGGTAACAGCTTAACTATTAGCTGTTATAAGTGTGTGTGTGTGGGGGGGGGGGGGGGTGATGCAGGTTACAGCTCTGTGGAAGAAGCTGTTCCTTAGTCTGTTTGTGTGTGTCTTGATTGTCCTGTATCTTTTGCCCGATGGGAGGGGCACAAACAGTCTGTGTCCTGGGTGGGTTGGGTCCTTGATGATGTTGCTAGCTCTCTTGTGTAGATGGCTAGCATAGACCATTTCCAGATTTTTCCAGATTCCAGAAGTTTGGTTATCTACAATCTTATGTGCAATCTTGATTATCCGAGCCAGGTCTCTCTGTGGTGCAGCAATAGAGAATGCTCTCTATTGTACTCCTGTAGAAATTTACTAGGAGCTGAGTGGGTACTTTGGCTTTCTTGAGTTTTCTTAGGAAGAAGAGCCTTTGTTGAGCTTTCTTCACTAAGTAAGTGGTGTTAATGGTCCATGTTAAGTCCTTTGTTATGTGCAGACCCAGGAATTTGATGTTGTTAACCCTTTCAACCTCTGCACCATTTATATGGAGAGGGGGAGGTGTAATTTTTTGGGTTCTCCTGTAGTCCACGATTTCCTTTTTTTTGTGGTATTCAGAACCAGGTCACTCTCCACATACCATTCAACCAAATGTTGAACCTCCTCTCTGTAGTGTGTCTCGTCGTTTCCTGATATCAGTCCCACTACAGTGGTGTCGTCAGCAAACTTAACTATGGTGTTAGAGGAGTGTATGCGTTTGCAGTCATGTGTGAATAGGGTGAAAAGGGCTGGGCTGAGAACACATTCCTGTGGTGCTCCTGTGTTCAGGGTGATAGTGGCTGATGTGTGGTTTCTCACTCTGACATTCTGTGGTCTGTTTGTGAGAAAGTCCAGAATCCATGAGCAGAGTGTAGTGGTTAGTCCCAGATTGTTAAGTTTGTCCACCAGTTTATGGGGCACTATTGTGTTAAATGCTGAACTAAAGTCAACAAATAACATCTTGACGTAGGAGTTGGGATGCTCCAGGTGGGACAGACTTGTGTGGAGTGTGGTTGAGATTGCATCCTCCGTTGATCTGTTTCCACAGTAGCAAAACTGGTGGCTGTCCAGATCAATAGGGATGCTGGCCTTGATGTGGGGGAGAACCAGCCTCTCAAAGCACTTCATGATAATCAGTGTCAGGGCAACTGGACGATAGTCATTAAGACACCTGACCTGTTGTTTCTTGGGCACAGGGACAATGGTGGTGGATTTGAGGCATGTGGGGACTAGAGCCTGTTGCAGGTACAGGTTGAATATATTGGTAAACACCCCTGCTAGTTGGTTAGCACATGACTTCTGTGTACGGCCCGGCACCCTGTCTGGTCCTACTGCTTTGGGGATGTCGATCTTTCTCATAGTGGATCTCACCTGGTGGCTCTCGAGGACAATTACTGGCTCATCTCTGGGCAGTGGTGTTGTCTGAAGATCCAACTGGCTGGTCTGATTGTCAAAGCATGCAAAAAACTCATTCAGGGCATCAGGAAGTGTGACGTAATGGCTGGTCAGTGGGGTGCTGCTCTTGTAGTCCGTTATGGCTTTGATACCCCTCCACATGCTGTGGGGATTGTTGTTTACGAAGTGACCCTCAATCGGCTGCTGATATCTCTGCTTGGCTTCTGTGATGCTCTTTTTCAATTCTCTCCGGACATTGCTATAAGCCAGTCTGTCCCATGACCTGTAGGCGACGTTTCTCGCCTTCAGCAGAGAACGCACCTTCCTGTCAAGCCATGGTTTCTGGTTGGGGAACACCTTGATGGTTTTGGTGGTCAGCGCAGTGTCGGTGCAGAATGCTATGTAGGCCAAAACGGATGAGCTATACTCCTCCAGGTCTGCACTCTGTGTAAACAACTCCCAGTCCGTGTTCTCAAAACAGTCACGCAGCTGTGAGGTAGACTCCTCACTCCATACTTGGACAGTTATCTGTTTGCAGATGGTAAATGTTATCTGTTTGCAGATGGCAAATGCTAGCACAAATCAATAGAATCCTCAGTAATCCATACAGTTCACAAAGTGTACATGACAAGCAGCTCAGTCAGAGTCTCTTTTCAGATTCCAACTATGGAGATTGTTCTGAAGAGCAATATGCAGAAGCAAAGCTTCTGGGTATTGCATTGTCTAATCCAGCAGGACTAACACAAAGCAATGCTATTAAGCACTCCAACAAGGTTCATACCTCCATAAAGGGGTCTTCAGTCAATGGAAGGTAATGCAAATGGTCCTTTTGTGGTGGCCAGACATTCATGATGAGTACCAACAACTGGTGCATTTTTCCTTTTTTTTTACTTGAACAAGCCTTTTAATAAGAGCAAATTGTCTTGTCTTGTCTTTGCACTGTTTGCACCTGTTTGTCTTGTCTTTACACTGTTTGCACTGTTTGCACCTGTTTGCACAGTTTGCACTTTATGTAGCTAGTAGTTATGTAACTTCTGTCCTAGCTCTGTGTTGTTGTTTCAGTTTTGTAATTACATGTTGTATGTTGTTTTAATGTAGCACCAGAGTCCTGGAGAAACGTTGTCTCATTTCACTATGTACTGCATTAGCTATATGTGGTTGGAATGACAATAAAAGCTTCTTGACTTGAAATTATGCATAGGATAGTTAGACTCCTGTCGGATTAACTGACAATTACTCTTATTTGGCTGAAAGGGTCTCTCAGGGGCCCATCCTGAGGGGAAACCCCAGGAAAGTGGGGTCTTGTCCACTTCCTAGTTGTTTCAATTTTAGGGCAGTCACTGATGACCTTAATCTGCCTCCCTAAGCACACAAGCATTCAGTGAAATTGCTGCTGCCCTGAAACTTATTGGATGCTTGTGAACATCCCTGTGAACACACTTTACCTTCTTCCTTTGTGCACTATTTAATGCCTCACACTGAATCAGGCCTTGGTGGATTAAGGTTTGATTATAGCCTGAATTCACCAGTGTGTAATATGTACATCTTTGTGTGCTCACAGGTATTTGCTATGGTCCTGCTCAATTAGGGGAATCCTGTGGTGCATCAAGTAGCAAGTAGCTGGACCCACTCTAGACATTGATCCTGTAAATTCCAGTGTGGTGAGAGAGAGAGAGAGAGAGAGAGAGAGAGAGAGAGAGAGAGAGAGAGAGAGAGAGAGAGAGAGAGAGAGAGAGGGGCAGGGATAGAGAGAGAGGACTGGCAGGAAGAGAAGATAAGATCAGGTAATGAGCTGGCCAGTTCAGAGCCAGGCCCAGGGAAGAGGTTTAAGAGGTTCACCACCACTTGGTCCACAACGCCAGTAATGCCTCCTTGAGACAGGTATTACAAAGCTGCTGGGCAAACACAAAAGGCCAGCTTCCCTTCAAACTCTGGCACTGTTCTTCCGGTGTTCAGCCAATACTCTAGATGATCACTTTTTTCAGGTCTCACTAGTCCAGCTGATTTTTCCACTAGAAGCTGATGCGAAGCCAAAATGCACTTTCAATAGCAGGTTGAATGGCCACCTCACTTTGGGTCACATCCAAGTTACTGCAGTGTGCTCAGAGAGCTCAAGGCATGATTCCTATTCACCATGAGATGTCATCTTAGTGAGTGTGATGGATACCACAGGCATGGTGTGGGCAGCTAAACTATCACCAGCCTGTTACAGGCTACAAAGCAGCTGCCTGTCTCCAGCATGCACCACTAATAGGGCCTCACAGCATTGCACTAAGGACAGTATGCTGATGTGGCATGCTTATGAAGTTGTGTAAAATGGAGAGAAAGTTTATGACCTCAGCTAGGGGTGAGGGCTCTATGATCTCTGACATAGATTGATATCTTTTGGCACCATTGTGACACTCTGGTCAATGAAATGAGAATGATGACTTGAAGGCCTGAGAGAGACAGGCATTTTTATTTTAGTCCTTTGGATGCCTTGGTTGGAAATCAACATAAACAAAACTTCCATAATTTATACGCACACACACTAGCTTGGCAGGGCACTGTCAGGAAAAGTAGCCTGCAGCACAGGCACAAAAGACACAGCAAATAAAAATAACATTCATAATCTTATTCAGGAGTATATCTATTTTTGAAATTGCCTGCCCCTTATCATGCTGAAGAGTGTACCCTCCACCCATAAACCTGTATTGGACCATGCCGCCATTGCCCCAACAGCCTTTTGTATTGATATGAAAGAGAGCCTTTCAATTATCGTTATGGGTTGACTGAACAAGATTGGCATTGTATTTATGTTATTCTTATGTACCCTAATATTAGCTTGTTTTTGCTAGCAGCACATTTATGATGCAGATTAAAATTAACATTTGAGTACTTTAGTTTGATGGCATTAAAATCATTCATGCAATATTTGGTATTGCAAATATTGCAATATTTGGCTATAGCACTAGCTATTTAGCTAGCAAACCAATTTGGATCAGTTTATATTATGAAGGAAAGAGGTTTTAAAAAATGTCACATAAATTGGTTAAACTGTGCTGTTCTTGCTGCCAAGGACAAGTGTTTTGCTCCCCACCACAGTCCTGTTGTAACCCATTTGTCTTTGTCAAGGAATCTGATGAGGGCACACAGTTACAGCATCATCATTTATTCCAAAAATCTGTTTCCATCACTCTTTATCGCATCCTCTCTTTACCCATATGCCACTTCGACAACCATCAAGATATTTTTAGAGTATGTTCAAGTGACTGCAAGGTCTGTTGCATTCGTACACCTTTGCACTGATAAGACTGCTGGGATTAAACTTGAATCTGTATTGTATAGGAATGTAACTGGATATGAATACATTATTTTCCGAATGAACATATAATGTGTTCTAAATAAAGATAAGAACAGGAGGCATACTATTCTGACCTATCTTGGCTTACTGAGCACTAAAACAAAAAAAAATTGTATTACTGTATTTCTGCATAAACCTGCCTAAAATTCACACAAAAATGCTTTTATTTATAGATCCACTGCTCCATATATCCCACGCAGAGTATGAACACTGCACAGAGTATCATATTGCTGCTGGGCTCACCAAGAAATAATAATTTAATTTTTTGCATTATAAAAATATCAGCATTGCACAGCTCCTAAGTGGCCATTCTCCACCATTATTAAATGTTCCAGAATAATCATAAAAGCTTTATAATTAAATGCTGCTTAAATGGCCCAAATTTAACTAGCAGCAGCATTGAGTCATAACTTTGCAGCAGACTTTTATAGCATGTCCAGTAGTTTTTCTGGAATGTAACAAAACCAAAGTAAATGAAGTAAATCTGATCAAATACTATTATGTGCCTATTGGGTATCATTTTAAAGCCTAGTTAGCTAAATAATTAGCTAGCTAGCTTATACAGTCACATTAGATAGAAAATTTGTCAGAATGTCCTACATGATATCTGTTTGAACTTGAACTTGAGTGAAATAAATGATGATCTGTAGAAGTTCAGAAGTAATAATAGAATTATATTTTGCAAATTGGTCTTTTTCATAAATGTCATGACTTGTTTTCTTTCAGTGTTTCCAGGTGCTTGTGGTTTAGGTTCAATGGTAGGTCTCACATTGAATAAGGAAGGAAGAAAGAAGGAAAACTGAACTGAGATCCAGCACATTGTATTACACATGAACTATAGTGGAGCTTACCTTTTCCCAAAGCAGTGCTCTGGGATAATAACTTTTCTATGCATATGCTTGTTAAAGATTGTAAAACACAGCAGAAAAATCCAGCTACAATGTGTAACCTGCATGAAATCAATTCTGGCAAGAAACCTATGCATCTTTTGACAAGTCACTATCTGACATGCTTTTTACATCTCCGTGATGGCTGTCTTGTGTCATCTAGCTTGATGAAATAATTTTTTGGTCCACCATTAACTCCCTTTCTCATTTTCGAACTTCATGGGAATTTAGTTTCTCATGTTTGGTTCTTTGCACTTCTTGTAGGACTTTTAAAAGTCAGTGCGAGACAGTGATGTCTCCTGAGGCCTGAAACATCAAGAACCACACAGATTTTTCCTCCAAGCCCAATCACACTCACCATAGGAACTGAGGGAGACAGAAAAAAAGAGAGACACAAACTTGCCTCATGTTTTTCTTTTTTCTTTTTGTCTCTATATACAAGTACAAACAAAAAAATGATCAAAGTGTCTGGATTGTCAAAAGTGAGGGACCATAAGGATGTGCAGAGCAGGACTGATGAGATGGATGGACGATTTCCCTTTTCTAGATCAGTGAGGACAAATCATATTTCACAAAGTTATTAAGTTAAGAACTGAGGCCTGCATGCACCTTTAAGATATAGATAAATTGCATAGTAATAAATGTCACATAGTGTTGTTGAATTATTGTTTCCTGTTAGTCAAAATGTTCTATAACATCTATGTTCTGATAGAATCACAGGTTGTATTACAAATCACACAAACCAATCACAGATTTATATTAATGTGCTCGCTCAAATATTTTTTTTTTCTATAGTAAGAGATAATTCACAGGGGTTTCTATGGCAGACATCAAATAATAACAGATTAAAAAGCTGTGTTGTTATTTAGCCCAGAGAAATGTTTATTCATTAATTTGGTGCAGCTTTCTGTAAGCAGATGTTATTTAACATTTATGGAAGGAGTGTCAGTACTTTGTAACAGTCAGAGATTAAGCTGTTCCTTTTCGTTTTTAGGAGTTCATGTGATAAGCTGCATTTATACATCTTATTAAAAAGAAAAACATTGACTGTGGTGAGTGAATGACTGTTTATAGCTGCTATAACATAAGTAATAACAGGAACTAAGCTGTTTCGTAGACATTCCCAGACAAGCATTATTACTGAGCACAGCGTAGTAAAATGCTATCAGAGGAACTATCAGAGGAACTATCAAAGTGTTCAGACTTTGCTGGCAGCTTTTCTACATCTGCTTTTCTTTCCATTGTTATATTTTAAATCTGGTTTGGGGCACCCAACTTCAGATTTAAATCTTTATATAGATGCAGACATAGATATTTGGAGCGCTAAACAGATACAGATACTGATACAGATGCCATTGTTTTAAACACTTACTATGTGGATCCCTATAGCAGTACATTACCTATCAAATAGTGTCACAAGTAAAACCTGCTTTAGGCTTATTCACACTGCTTGCTGCAGCATATATAAGTTCACTTCATAGTGTAAGAAATATTCGTTTATACAATTTGTCTAGTGCACAATACATCCAGGAGATCATTCAGGTTACAGCACTATTGGTGCACAATAAAAGATATACAATAATTGCAACTTCACTATACATGTTTATGTGGGAGATACAGTAGGTAGTCATTTGGAATTCAGCTTCCTATACCCTACATAAATGCACCACATAGGCCTTCAAATAATTGCTCCTACACCCTGCAATATAAAGTCATGTGGAAGTCAGCTTTCTACTCCTTTATGTGATGCACTCTTGTGTCCAACAGCTGCTTACATTTAATGACAAGAACAGGAACATATGCTCATTGCGTGAAATGAATCGAGCATAAACGGACAGTTTATAGAAACTTCCATTCCATTCCTTTCATGTGTGAGACACAGGGTCTGACATGAGCAACCACCCCTGCTAACTTTCCTTGAAATGAGACACGACTGTACTCATTTGTCTTCAGCTCTGTAAAGCCTCGTCGGTTTCTCTCAACTCAGAAAGCAACCATCTCTGTTTGGTGTCTAGATCAGAATTTGTAGGTTCTGGCACCTTGTCGAGTTGGATTTCTTCACAGATCGTTACACATTTACTCTGTTGTTGAGAGTGCACACTTTAGACTGTGATTGGGAATTTAAAGTGTATTATTAATGAAGGCAAGATGAAGTGTAAGCTAGTGTTGGAGCTTCTTTTTTATGTTACAATGCCAAAGCAATTAGAATAAGTGATGCAGGTGCAAAGGAGTCTGCTGAAATATATTTTTAATTAAACAGTGTTACTGAATGATGTACAGAGCCAGGACATTGCTACACATGTTAATGGAGATTGTGAACAATGCTGCCTCAATTAATGGTCTTTTTTAGAGCATCTATTCAGCTCTCTGTCATTGAATGTGTTCGTTTCTTGATTTAACATCAAATATATGTAATTTGGATTCCTGTTGTGTTGCTTATCTTTTTTAGCTGTACAGTGCTTTTAATGTGGTCTTGAATTAGCTACGTGACAGTCTTTTGATATGTTTTGATGTTCTTATTAAGAGCATTTAGTCTGTCATCATGTCTGGAGTATGATAATCACATTACTTAAACTTATGAACACTTAATCATCAATATCATCAACAGAGGTTCGTCAGTGTCTGTCTTAGGTCACTTGATTTTATGGGTGCACTCACAATATGATAACCTAGTCTAAAGTATCTTGATATTATGTTATTAATAAAGCAGTAAACCAATATATAAACAATAATTTCTCTATCTATATATCATCTCTCTCTCTCTCTCTCTCTTTCTCTCTCTCTCAGGGATGGAAGTGTCATCATAATGTATGCATGCTTGTCACACTACAATTCCATGTATATAACAGACGTTTCACTGTAGCACAATATTTATTTTGCAAGTTGAACATTAATCTATGTCCACAACATGTACGTAGGCTATGTATGAGCACCTGTTCTAGGAACTCAGTACGATACCTAAAACCTCTGGAAACGTAATTTCATACAAACAAAGTCCTTTTAAACATCATCTACCTTTTATTATATTACATTTTAATCTCTGCCAATACTGTAGTGTTTGGCAGAACACTGGAGAAATTACCACATCCTGAAATGCTTTTTTACTGAAGAAAAAGCAGAAACATATATATACAAAAATATTTTTGAGACTGACATTTCCATACAGTCTCTTACATTGTCAGTATTTATTGCATTATCATTATAAGATTAAAGGAAAAATACATTTTAATCGGTATTTAAAAATGTCAGTGACAAAATATCAGTCCAGTCATACACTGTAACTAACCATAATCCCATAGTTGATTTAAATATTATCTCCTTTAACCTTTTGCACTAATCATTAAAGGCAAACAGAAATCTTACTGCTGTGTTCATTCTTTGTTAAAGACATACAACACTTTTTACCTCCCCAGTTAGTCCACTAGTTAACCAACTGAGAGTTGCACTAGATCACATCAGAAACATTGGCTTATATAACCTAGGCAGTGCACTCTATATGACACTGTTTGGAAATAAAACACCCTTTGTAGTGCAATATATGGGGATTCAGCTTCAGGGATTTGAGGAATCAACTCCCCAAATCTCCCCAATATGTTAAAAAGGAAGCCTGTTTTAATTTTGCTCCTTATTCCTCCAATAGAAGTGTACTACCTAAGGTAAGAAATTGTTATGTTTGAATATGTTTGAACTTACACTTTCAATAAGGTTTTAAAGCCTTTGTTCAGTTTTCTAGAAGGGACTTTGAAGTATTCTTACATATCTGATGAAAATCAGTGACATTCATCTTCAGTAACTCTTGCAGGAACAGTGTGTAAAACACTGCCATTGTCAGTGTAGTGAAAGAGCCAGAAATGTACTTAATGCAACATTTGTGCAATAAGCCCATAACTAAGTTTTTAGAGACAGAATTCGTTCTCTTCGTAATTTGAACACTGCTTATTTATCCTATGTTAGTGTACACACATTATGTCCAAAATATATTCATACCACATTAAATCTACCACTATATATATATATATATATATATATATATATATATATATATATATATATCCAACTTTATAAAGGAAGTTCATACTTTCTCTATATGTGCTCTACAGGGAAAGGTTATGGATTTCGATCAATACTTCCTATTTATGTGCACTTCATTCTGTGCACACTAAGTTATTAAATAATTGCTACTATACACAACATAGTGTAGCTCACATTATATCCAATAAGGAGTATGTTTATTGCTCCTTATATTATGTACGCCCTAACGAGAGTTATTTCAGATTTATTTTCCAACCTGCTATATTACTGTACCACACAGGGCATGAGATAATTGCTTATACACCCTATGAAAAGCAGGATATATTCAAGTGGAAGTCATTAGGAATTAAGTGCCGGTACTCAGCCCTCCCCTTTATTACTCACTTGGTGAATCGTGGCTAAAGTGGTGCTACATTTCTCTCTAGTGGTGTTTCTGGGATATAGCAGCAGTTTTATTGCTGGTAACAGCATTACAGTGCTGAGTACGTTTAAATGTGCAGAGCTAAAAGAGGTGCTGTAAAAGATGTTGTTACATAAATAAGGACAATTATGAAACTGTAATTAAAAAAACAAATTTGTTGTTTTTATAATAGGTGATGAAAATTTTGTGTTGTGATGTAAAATAAGCCAGAACTATAACATTTGTAGATGATTATGGTTATTTGTTATGACCACATTTTGAAGAAATTAGCCAACTAAAAGAATTTTTGTTTATACTATATGATCTCAGTCATGTGTGGAAACAGCATTCAGTGAAAGGGACTGTTTTTGTTTTGGTTTTTTGTATTAAACTTTTTGTTTCATTGTCAGATCAGCTTTTTGCTCCTTGTTCTTTCATTGTTAGATACAGTTATAGCTGTCTATATGACTAATGTAATTGACAATGAAGCTAAGCTTGAACTTTCATGATTAAGATATAACAAATATTAATCTGAAGTTTCATCATTTTATAATTTCTTCATTGGAAATGAGACAACTTATTTTGAAAAGCAAACCAAAGTGGAAATTTTTCAAAAAGGAGAACAAATATACAAGAATATCTAAATAAGATGGCGGTATTTTCACTGTAGGTTGACTGAATATAATTTAAAAAGATCCATAAGTCTTGATCTATAATTTTTAAGATTAATAAAATATTTTGAGTGAAACTAGCGTGTTAAACTTTGGAGGACTAAGCCCACCCTCATCACTATTTCTGTTGATAGAGGTAATTTAGAGGTGATGAGAACACTGAGAACAGTGCCCTGGTGTGTTTTCTTCCTCTCTGCTGTTCTTTGGGCAGGTGAGATCACAGCAATCTCACTCCAATGGAGACCAAAACAACTGGTATGAGAGGGTCTGACCAGCATGGTCTCAGTCTGCTTCCAAGAAAGTTCTAATGTGGTTCAAATGCAAAGAGAAACTGAATCTATCCTGAATATTTCAACTACCAGAAGCGAGGTGAACATGCCAAGAATTTTGGTATACAGGCAGCATTTTTCAATCGATTACAAGCTGCTAAATTGAGCTACGAGGTGCAAACTGAGCCAAAGGATAAATCCGTAGAATAGCCAAAATGTGATGTGTTCTAAATATTTTGAACAAAAAGCAAAAAAGGAAATATTGGATATGATACACAAGTAATAGAAAAGTAATTATTCATGTAACTGTTTAATAATATATACTGCTGGCTCCATGCTATGTGTGATTTCTACACACACTTGACACATGTTTCTTTTCCCTTGACTTATTTCTAGCCAATGAATTAAAGATCTCTAAGAGTACATGGGAACATATGTCAGCTGTGCCTACTCCTCTGTAGTATTGGACCAGAGCCATGTAGCTTCCTTCACGTCTTGAAACCTATTGGTGTCTTTAAATCCCTTTTACAGATGTATGCCAGCACATCATTGCTTGTGCATAATTTTAAGATGTTTGTGTTGATGCTATTATATTAGTACTTTTTGCCACATTAATTAATGCATTCACACCACAAAAAGGCTCCCATTCTCTGTATGCCAGAATAAATAAGCAGAGAGGCCCATTCAGTGATGAATGCATACATATCCTATACAGTAAACCAAAGAGTGCCTAATGGGTTGCAATTCTGACAGTCTAGCACTATGAAATTGTGTTGTTTTTCGTTATCTGTAATTGTTATTATCTATATTTACCATTACGATCCAGATGTCCAGATGTTACATATATACCTACTGTAGCAGTTATTTATCCCAAGAACAAAAATCTATCTATTGATCTATTTTATATGTCTAAACAAATATAGTCCTAAGGAAAGACAGGAAAATCCAGGAATGTTCATCAACCTAATTTTAGTAGTGTTACACTAGATTATTTGTGTCAAAATGAGAAGGTACAACCTTACATAGATGCACATGATTTGGAGGGCCATAATTTAACAAGCAATTGTGTTTTTCATTTTTAATACCAAATTCACCAAAAGAAAGACCTAATAATTTTGTCCGATGCAGTAGATCTGGTGTGTTAAATTACATTTTTGGTATTCATCAAATAATCCACTGATACCTTACCAACAGATGTAGATGCATAACAATTAAAGTGCTGTCAAAAAATGTATACATGCTTTTGCCCGTTGGAGAGAGAATTAGTGTGGTTTCTCAAAATCTGCTTTTAGGAAGATGGAGAAGCTACTGATCATGACTGTCAGTGCACATCCAAAACTGTACAGTTTAGTACTTTAGTTTGTTAGCTCTAGTATTTATTGAGATTGCATAACCCATACAAATCAATACTCTACTAAAATTAGATGAACCAAAGCATTCCTGGTGATTAACTGGCAACCTTCCTTAACATACACTTTTGGACACCTGACCATCACACTCATATGTGTTGCTACAATGTTAGAAGCAAGTGTATAGAATGTCTTTGTATGGTTTAACATTAGGATTTCTTTTCACTGGAAATAAGGGGACCAAACCTGTGCCCCTGTGCACAAAACAAGTTCCATGAAGACATGATTGACGTGATTGGAGTAGTAGAACTCGAGTGGCCTACACAGATCCCTGACCTCAACACCTTTGGGATGAATTAGGATTTCTTTTCACTGAAAATAAGGGGACCAAACCTGTGCCCCTGTGCACAAAACAAGTTCCATGAAGACATGATTGACATGATTGGAGTAGTAGAACTCGAGTGGCCTACACGGAGCCCTGACCTCAACACCTTTGGGATGAATTGGAATGCCGAACACACCACAGACCTCCTTGCCTGACATCAGTGCCTGATCTCACTATTGTTCCTGTTGTTAAGTGTGCAAAGTGTTACTAAAATGTAACTAGAATGTAATGGAGTGTTAAAAGTGTAAAAATGGGGACTAAAATGTAATGGAGTGTTAAAAAAGCATGGTGTGTGTGTGTGTGTGTGTGTGTGTGTGTGTGTGTGTGTGTGATGGTATTCACAGACTTTTGGCTATATAGCGTATAACCGTTAGAAATCTAGCCATGGGGGTCACAGTCCAGTGACTTCTGTGCCGGTCCCAAGCCCGGATAAATAGAGAGGGTTGCGTCAGGAAGGGCATCCGGCGTAAAACATTGCCAAATTTAACCATGCGAATCGTCAGTACGAATTTCATACCGAATCGGTCGAGGCCCGGGTTAACAACGACCGCCATCTGCGCCGTTGACCTACAGGGCGCCGGTGGAAATTGGGCTACTGTTGGTCGAAGAAGTAGAGGAGGGAAGAGAGTGCGCAGACAGAGAGAGAAGAGGAAAGGTAAGAGTGTAGAGAATAGGAACTCTGAATGTTGGTACTATGACAGAGAAAGGTAGAGAGCTGGCTGATATGATGGAGAGAAGGAAGGTGGATATACTGTGTGTACAGGAGACCAGGTGGAAGGGTAGCAAGGCTCGTAGTATAGGAGCAGGATTCAAGCTGTTTTATTATGGTGTGAATAATAAGAGAAATGGGGTAGGTGTGGTCCTGAAGGAGGAGTTTGTGAGGAATGTTCTGGAGGTGAAGAGAGTGTCAGACAGGGTGATGAGTCTGAAGTTAGAGATTGAAGGGGTGATGTTGAATGTTGTTAGTGGTTATGCCCCACAGGTAGGTTGTGAGTTAGAGGAGAAAGAGAAATTCTGGAGTGAATTAGATGAGGTGATGGAGAGTATTCCCACGGGTGAGAGAGTGGTGATAGGAGCGGATTTTAATGGACATGTTGGTGAGGGAAACAGAGGTGATGAGGAGGTGATGGGCAAGTTTGGAGTTAAGGAAAGGAACCTTGAAGGACAGATGGTAGTGGACTTTGCTAAGAGGATGGACATGGCTGTGGTTAACACTTATTTTCAGAAGAGGGAGGAGCATAGAGTGACTTACAAGAGTGGAGGTAGGAGAACACAGGTAGACTACATCTTATGTAGAAGAGGCAATCTGAAAGAGATTAGTGACTGTAAAGTGGTAGTGGGAGAGTGTAGCCAGACAGCATAGGATGGTGGTGTGTAGGATGACTTTGATGGTCTGTAAGACGAAGAGGTCAAATATAGAGAAGAAAACCAAGTGGTGGAAGCTGAAAAAAGGAGGAATGTTGTGAGGAATTTAGACAGAAGTTGAGGCAGGCTCTGGGTGGTCAGGTAGTGCTGCCAGATGACTGGAAAACTACAGCAGAAGTGATCAGGGAGACAGGGAGAAAGGTGCTGGGTGTGTCATCTGGAAGGAGGAAAGAAGATAAGGAGACTTGGTGGTGGAATGAGGAAGTTCAGGATAGTATCCAGAGGAAGAGGTTAGCCTAGAAGAAGTGGGACATGGACAGGACTGAAGAGAATAGACAGGAATACAAGGAGTTACAGTGCAGAGTGAAGAGGGAGGTGTCTAAGGTCAAGCAGAAGGCATATGACGAGTTGTACACTAGGTTAGACACTAGAGAAGGACAGAAGGACTTGTACAGGTTAGCTAGGCAGAGGGATCGAGATGGGAAGGATGTGCAGCAAGTTAGAGTTATTAAGGATAGAGATGGAAGGGTGCTCACAAGTGAGGAGAGTGTACAGAGGAGATGGAAGGAGTACTTTGAGGAGCTGATGAATGAGGAAAATGAGAGGGAAAAAAGAGTAGAAGAGGTGAACTCTGTGGAACAGAAAGTAGATAAGATTAGAAAGGATGAAGTCAGGAAGGCTTTGAAGAGGATGAAAAGTGGAAAGGCAGTTGGTCCTGATGACATCCCGGTGGAGGTCTGGAAGTGTCTAGGAGAGGCAGCAGTGGAATTTTTAACTAGTTTGTTCAACAGGGTTTTAGAGAGTGAGAGGATGCCTGAGGAATGGAGAAGAAGTGTGTTAGTGCCGATCTTTAAGAATAAGGGTGACGTGCAGTGTTGCAGCAACTATAGGGGGATAAAGTTGATGAGCCATACAATGAAGCTATGGGAAAGAGTAGTGGAAGCTAGGTTAAGGAAGGTAGTGGAAATTTGTGAGCAGCAGTATGGCTTCATGCCCAGAATGAGCACAACAGATGCAATTTTTGCTCTGAGAATTTTGATGGAGAAGTATAGGGATGGTCAGAGGGAGTTACACTGTGTGTTTGTAGACTTGGAGAAAGCGTATGACAGGGTGCCAAGAGAAGAGCTGTGGTACTGTATGAGGAAGTCAGGAGTAGCAGAGAAGTATGCCAGAGTGGTGCAGGACATGTATGAGAGGAGCAGGACAGTGGTGAGGTGTGCTGTAGGTCAGACAGAGGAGTTCAAAGTGGAGGTGGGACTGCATCAGGGATCGGCTCTGAGCCCCTTCCTGTTTGCTATGGTGATGGACCAGTTGTCAGAGGATGTCAGACAGGAGTCTCCTTGGACAATGATGTTTGCAGATGACATTGTGATCTGTAGTGAGAGCAGGGAGCAGGTGGAGGAAAACCTGGAGAGGTGGAGGTTTGCGCTGGAGAGAAGAGGAATGAAAGTCAGTCGTAGTAAGACTGAGTACATGTGTGTGAATGAAAGGGAGGGAAGTGGAACAGTAAGGTTACAGGGTGAAGAGGTGAAGAAGGTACAGGAGTTTAAGTACTTGGGGTCAACAGTCCAGAGTAATGGAGAGTGTGGGAAAGAGGTAAAGAAGCGAGTGCAGGCAGGTTGGAATGGGTGGAGAAAGGTGTCGGGAGTTCTGTATGATAGGAAAATATCAGCAAGAATCAAGGGGAAGGTGTACAGGAAAGTGGTGAGACCGGCCATGCTGTATGGTTTAGAGACAGTGTCACTGAGGAAGAGACAGGAGTCAGAGCTAGAGGTAGCAGAGCTGAAGATGTTGAGGTTCTCTTTGGGAGTGACAAGATTGGACAGGATTAGGAACGAGTACATCAGAGGGACAGCTCATGTTGGACGTTTGGGGAACAAAGTTAGGGAGGTCAGATTAAGATGGTTTGGACATGTTCAGAGGAGGGAGAGTTAGTATATTGGTAGGAGAATGTTGGACATGGAGCTGCCAGGCAGGAGGCAAAGAGGAAGGCCAAAGAGGAGGTATATGGATGGAGTTAATGAGGATATGAAGCTAGTGGGTGCAAGTGTTGAGGATGCAGAAGATAGGGATAGGTGGAGAGAGATGATTCGTTGTGGCGACCCCTGAAGGGAAAAGCCGAAAGAAGAAGAAGAAGCGTATAACCGTTAGTGTTACACCTGTCCTAACATCCACCCATATACCCTGGACAGGGTGCCTGACCTAACAGTACTGTAGTATCTACATTACGAAGCGCCAACAGTACTAACTATTTAACACAAGATGTCGCTGTTACGCTGTACCTTGGTTGCTCAAATAGCACACTGCTGTAGCTCGTGCTTTCTAAGCTCCTCGTGTTAGACTTGCATTTGTTATTAGATACATGCTAGCGTGTTTAGCAAGTAAATTATCTGTTTATGACCATCTATTCGTGTGAGATTTCGGACAGTTTAATTATATCACGGCGGTCTAATGTGAAAATAAACCTATGTCTTGTGTAACATAATTATTTTTGCCTGACATGATAATCTGTTCTAGCCATAATAATATTCAAGCCAGCATCCAGTACACAGACCGTTGAATCCTCCAACTGAAATGTTGGCGCGTGTTGATGACGCGTGTACTCTGTGGACTACAAAACATCACCGGATTGTTGTTCTTGGTACTCTGAAATTTTGCTGGGATTTGTAGTCCAACTCGATTTGTACGAAAACATTCGAATGTGTCCCTTATTCCCCGTGTAGGTGCACTACGTCTGATGCACAATAAAGGCTTCTGCACACAGTGTAGTGCACTAAATTTCCAAAGGAGGGCCATTTTGGATTTAACCAAGGTCCTCCCCTCGTGTGGTTTGCTGCTGCGTGCTTCTCTGTGCCCCCCCACCCTTTTGTTCTTTTTCTCTTTCGGCAACCCCCCATCCCCCACTACCTCTCTCTATCCATCTCCCACTCTCACCATGAGTGTGTGTATGTGTGTGTGAATGCTTCTGCGTTTTCATACCGCCTGCAAAAAAGCCCCCAAATCGCTGGAGCAAAGGGGAAAACAAGCCGGAGGAGAAAAGGCAGAGAAAGGCCAGAGGAAAACAACACGCTCATAACGGACTAATACACGGAAATCTGCCTGTATACATTTCAGATCGGTAAGTCAACTCATGCATGTTAGTGTTCTCTTCTTTAATGTTAACAGCCCGTAGTAATGGTCCAAATCCAAATGTGTGTGTGTGTGTGTGTGTGTGTGTGTGTGTGTATATGTATGTGGTGTGATGTGTTGTTAAGAAAGCTTCACTGTTTGAAAGAGAACTTGGATAGCATATAGCCAGTTCTTCACAAGTGGTTTTATATAATCTGTTTATTTGTTGAGTTTTTCTTTTTAGATAAGTAGGGAAAGATGCATGGATGTGTTGTTAAAGGAGCCAGAGAAAGGGCGAGAGAGAGAAAGAGCATGGCCACTTGTCTCCATCTGCCTGTCATGCATTTCTCCACAGAGCAGAGAAAAGAGGCGAAAGAGGCAGAGGGATTCAAAATGGTGCTGGGACTTTTTCAGCCTGTGTGTGTGTTCATTGTGAAAATCATTGTGTGTTGGTTATGGCACATGATGCAGATTTGGGGGGTTAGTTTGAGAGAGCAACAATCAGAGATCATTTGCTACAGATTGTATTGACTTGTGATGAAAGCTCAACATCTTTTGTTCATTTTTTTGTGTTATCTTAATATTGAATCTAAAATATGCCATACGTTAAATGTTGTATACATTCTTACATAGGGACTTATTTGTTCCCATGCTGACATATTTACAACTATTAGGTCTGAGTGATATTGATATTGGCATTATTGTAAATTGCATCACACACAGTTTGAGATTAACATCTGTGTTTTATTTTTTCACAGATCTATTCTGTTGTTACTCTAGTAATAAGCAGCTGATTACATATTAAAATTAATTTTGTACCAATGGTTTAATTTACTTTGTTTGTTTTGGCAAAAATAAATCTGTAGTTTTTCAGATTCTTCTTTTCGCATTTTGCTTGCACTTTGTTAATAAACCTATATAATGCATGATGTGTTTATGAAAATGTCTCCAAATGTCATGATGTATTGTGCCCTATCACCCACCTCTAAATTTTAATGCAGGTGTTAACTGACTGTAGGCAGTCTTACTGTAGTGATGCATGTTATAATTAATACACTTCTGCTCTACGTATAAGTATGTCTGCGTACAAGGCATTCATGAAACTCCATATGTATTGGTGTTAATCAAATTTTGTCCTCTTTTACTTTATATTGTATTTAAATCCGGTCACATTGTTGTCAGGTTTCATGGTGTATTTTTTGTCCACTTGTATGTGTAAGTGAAGCATTAACTACATAGAAGTCCACTGAAATCAGGAAAGTACAATTCAGCCTGACTTTTATTTAAAATTATAATCTCCAAATATGCCATGATTGTGCAAGTTGTAGTTCATAGCAACATGGACAGTGGTAATGCACATTGTATCCCAATATTGAGTATTTGAATATTAAACACACATACTGACTGTTCACAGTTTCATCTGCAGTCACATTTTTAGGTGAACTGTTTTGGAATTACACCTGGAGCAAGCCTTTTTGTATCAGCACTATCACTGTACGAAAAGGATGTTAGTTCAGCACCGTGCTAGCTCACTGGCTGGTGATTCTGGGTGCTGAGATGCTAAGGTCCTGAGCAAGACCCAAACAAGCAACCCGTCTTCTCTTGTCACATAACCATAGTCCACATACAGTTGATTGTGGTAGTGATAGAAAAAAGGGGGGGGGGGGGGGGGGGTGAGTAACTAATGTTCTTTTCATGTTTGCTTTAAAAAAAGATTAAAATAATCAATTGTCAAGTTAAATGCAAACATAACAAGGTAGCTAACTAGGTATAAGCTAATAAGATAGGTGGCTTGTGAACTAAGCTAATACTGTTGCCATTATTAATAGAACACAATTAATATCTCTCATCTCTCTTTCTGTCTAAAATATAACTTCACTAGTAAAATTGTTAATAAAATGGAAGAATACTGAAGTCAGTCAGAGAATTACCTAGGGTTACACAATATCACATCTATATCACATAATTTCACCCAGGTGTAATTGTCAAATCTTTTATGGAACATAGCAGTAAAGCAGTCTTTTACTTCCTTTTACCTAAAAAAATTATATTGCACATTCTATAATGTGATTAGGAAATACTGACATTGCAAGGTTACTGACTGCAAGCATAAGCATACTATATGGACATATATGGAATATGGACAGTGAGATAAAACAGGACTGTTGGACTCCTGTATGTATGTGTAGGTGTGAATTCAACACTGCAGGTGACATTTCTGAGTTTATGCTTATCGTAGTTGGGCCACTTCTGCATTCAGATAACAGATGAGGATTGTAAGATTTTAGATTAAGTAAGTGGTTTAGGATTTATAGCTTTCCATAATTATTGAACAAGCAGTCGAATAATTTTGTCAGTACAATGTCAATAGTGTTGCTTATTCATCCATCTTCACTAACTACTTCACTTCATTTTATGGGCCATGTATAATCCGAAGCCTATCCTGGAAGCATGGGTCAGGAATACACCTTGAATGGGGCACCAGCCCATTGCCAAGCACCACGTACACACACACACACACACACACACACACCTAGGGCCAATTTAGCAGGGCCAATTTAGCAAACCCAATCCACCCAATGGTATGTGTTGGTGAGGTGGGGTAAAATCATCATTGTTTTTTATAATTATGTTACAACAGAAAGACACACATGCCTCTAGGGTGTGCTGGGTTTCCCCAGATATCCAGGAGCAGAGGATGCTGGGTGATTCTGCCTGTTGGCTACTAGAAGACCTCAGTAGCTTTTCTTCAGTACTAGGGAATGTCACGATACTCAAATTTGAATTTCATAACATTGAGCTACACTGGAATAGATGATGACACTGTTTGTTGAATTATGGATTCTGATTTTTTTTGGTCTGCAGCTAGTCTGCAGCTCTCAGTGGACTATGTATTAAAGATTTCCAACTTTTGACAAGTAATTTAAATAGGTTTTTATGATTTACAACTATAACAATTTCAACTAACATGGATCACAGATACAAAACTGGTAGTGTATAGTTTCTGCTGAGAAAATATAGGCATCCCGACCTATGAGTAAAAACACATTTGTTTTTGATTCTATACAACAGTAGAACAAGTTCAAGGTCTATGGTAAATTTACAGCTCATATAAGTGATTATAAGCATATATGTTTTAGGCTAATGCATATTCATGCAATAAAATGGCTGTGAAACCAGTAACCATATAGAGTATGTCCAAAAAATGTACAATTGGATTGAATGTATTGAATTTTTGGTACTTTAATACTTTGTATTACCAGCCATCTTATTTGTTGCAGTAATACATGGAAAGGTGCATAGCCTATAGCAAATGCTATTCAGCCTCTCTTAACGTTCTACTTTACAACACAGTCTGATGGCTAAATCCACTGAACAAAAAATTAAGCAACCACAAATCACACATTGAATCTTGAAGAAGTTGAACGTCTGTACTTGTATCATTGTGTAATTTATTGAGAGCAAAATGATGCGACATTGGTTGGTCTAAGGAAACCAAAATCATCAACCCATCAATGGCTGGGTTCAAAATCACACCGAAAGTCAAAGTAAAAAGTTTAATTTACAGGCTGAGCCATCTTGCAATTTCATCACAGCAACACATGATATAAGATAAGTCATTAGTGTGTATGGCTCCCACATGCCTGTACACACTCCCAACAAAGACAAAAAATGTTAGCGTTCCATTTCAGACGGTACTACCCTTCTAAAATTCTTACACTAGAATATCGTAGAGTGCATAGTGTGTAGGATGTCATTTGGGTCACAGCATATATGATAGAAATGTGAGTGTTTTTAAGGGCAGTTGGATAGTTTGCTGTAATGTTAGCAGTAACTGTAGCTCTTGTACCCTGTATTGGTTCATTAATCAGTGAGGAGTGAGAAGAGAAAAAGTGAAATAACTGTAAGCCCAAATTTTTAACTCCATAAAATTTAATTGTCTAACTGGAATTTGAGCACTTTATGGAATAATGAAAATACAGCAACACATCCTGCATTATGAGCTAACTATGAAGTGAGTCACATTTCTGCCATGTGGATAAGATTTCGGCCATTTCTATTCAAACTACAAATGTATTGTGATCATGTGTCCCATATCACAGCAAATGTGAAAGGGGCCTGAGTCAAATCTCTAGTGAGTTGCTTGAGTGACCACTTGCTGAAGTTGGGTTTGCATCATTCTTGCTAATATTGGAAGTTGTGTGTCACTGCAAGCATTTTGTTGTGTTGAGATTTCTCATTGTCAGAGATATGGTGGCATTACTACCTTGTCACAGGGCAGTTGTTTGCCAAAACTGAGCACCATCTTCCTCGCCTCTCCCTCATACTCTCACATGGCTCTCTCATATCCTCTCTTTTCCTTACTCCTACACTCTAGGGAGACGGTGTGAGGAGTTATTTTAGAGAATGTCACTCAGTTGAACATGGCCCCAGAAGGGCAGGGACTGTGCCAGTCTGCAACTGTGGGTATTTTTGGACTGTATGTGGGCAGTCACTACGAATTGCTGCTTTTCTTTCTGCTGCAAAAGTAAAACGTCGCTGTGTCCTTTCTGACCTTGCCTGAAATGAAACGATTTTCCGATCACTCATACGATCATCATCGCATTAGTATCAACATGGAAAAGGTGCTCTAGCAGGAAGAGCAGAGAGAGACAAATTTGTGATTCAACCTATTTGCTAGAAAAAATCCACAAGATTCAGAAGCGGCTTACGTACAAAAGTGAGTATGAAACTCAAATTGTGCCTGTGTGCCACATCAGCATTTTTCCGAGCCCTTGAAAGCACTTAATCAAAGGCTTTTCATGTTTTAACATTATTTTCTATCATTTAACCCCAATACACAATACACCAAGCTTGGGCAGAATTGCCTCATCACCACTCCTGGCTCCCCAGCTCAAACCTGAGCTCAGGTTCCTGACTGTGTGGAGATCACCTGTGTCTGTGTGGGTTTCCTTCAGATTCTCTGGTTCCCCAAATTCCCAAGATATGCAGTTAGATGGATTGGATAATATAAATTGCCCCTAGGTCTGAATTTCTGTGTGCATGGTGCCCTGCGATGGATTGGTATGTCCACTTAACTCAAGTTCTGATTTATTTATATTTAACCTCCATTTTCAGAAAAAAAAATCCTGTGCAGAATTTTCAGTCCGTAAACAAAAATGTTTTAAAAATCCTCACGTGAGCACACATGCCTAGTGATATTATGTCATATGCTGTTGTCAGACACCTCAAGGATAATGTAAAGAGCATTATATTGAGTGTAAGAGAAGGCAAAAATGATAAAAGTCAAGGCATCTATATGAGCAGACAGATGATGAGATGGAACTACTTGTGTAGTGTGTAGTACCATTGAAGTGGTACATTCAGGAGCAGTACAACTTGTATCATAGTTTGGCACCTCCAAATGAGGTTCTAATAATAAAAGGAAGTGAAATTAAACTAAAAACATGTTATCAAATAAGACTTTACAGACCACGAGCTAACTGTTGGCCAGCAGCCAGTGTAGAAAGTTAGATATTTTCTACACTAGAATATACAAGAATATACATGTGTGGAAAGGGCTCCAGTGTCAGATTGGGAGATTCCTAATATTAATAAATGACTCAGTGGCTTTCTTCATCCTACTTGAGATCCAAGACACGTTCACAGTCCCATATATGGCTTCCAGACACACACATGGATTTACGGACTGCTAAAATTTGCATATATGAATTAATCACTTTCTTTTTGTGGTCTTTTGAGGTGCAGATCATATTGAATAATTAGCCATGGTTAATTTAAAAAATCTCAAATACAGATATAGCTTAGGCAATTTCCATGTTTTGTAAAATAATTTCAGCTTCATGTCTAAGCTTTAGCTAGGTCTCCAGTGGAAGGGTGTAAAAGGCTTGTGGGGGAGGAGTGTGTGCCTATTGTGCTTTCGCTCTCTGGAGTATGAGTGATTTCACTGCACCACTCAGGCCCCAAGGCAGTACACATACACATGCACTTACTACACGTTCTTGATGGCTCTTGCTGGTACGTGGGCTTTGCATGAGACAGAATTAGCATGTCCACCAGCTGCCTGTTCATCTGTGAGTGCGAGTGTTTTCCAGAGGCGCTAATGAGAGGCTGAGAGTTCTGATGTTAACATAAAAGGTCAGATGGATGGAACTTCTGGGTTTGAATTTCCATTGAACTTCTAACACTATCACACTGTATCATGTGGAGCCTTTGCAGATTCTTGAAGTAGCACCATTAATCCCTGCACTCCATTCAGAAGCTCATTTAAGATGTTTGTAGAGGGACCTTGCTAGCACTTTGCTTGTGCATGTACTTTAATATCCTAAATATTACATTGTAAGTCATAAAAAAACATAATAATCAGGATATGATATCTTAAAATTGACGTATACCAGTTTGCTAGAATTTGGTCAACTTACAATAATCACCAGGTGGTGTGTGTGTGTGTGTATTGTCAAATATGGTTTGATTTAGCATCATTCCACAGTACCCAGCCACAAAAGATGATATTTATGGAGTGACAGTGAAGGCATAATAATGATGCTGATGGTAGAGTTATTGTGAGAGATAGTGTAATGATGGCAAATGCAAGATGCTAAATAGAATTCCATTTATGCAACTAAGGATTTGAGGACTTCAGCTTAAAGGCCCAGCATTGGCAGCTTGGCAGTGCTAGAATTTGACCTCATGACCTTTCAATCAGAAGTACAACCACTAAATAACAGGTGTAAACAACGAACAATACACCAACAACCAAACCAAATAATTAACCAACATTTCCTAACCAGTGGGCTACAGTAACCCAATAATGTGAGTGATTTGAAGGTAATAGTGAATGTGGAGGTATTAGTGAGGATGATGTAGTGATTTTGGTGGTGTGATGATGGAGTGAGCATATTTAGAATGGAGCAGTGGTCCTGATAAAGTGAATGTGTTGTTGATGGAATGAGTGCGGCGAAGCTGTAGCTGACATCACAGATCTGATTCTCAATCATGAATCTGATCTGTTCCCAATGTAGAGATTGTCACAATGTTGTAAGTGAACCGAACTGACTGATGAGCGTGAAGCAATGACCATGATGGAGAGATGGTCAGGAGATAAGGGTGAATGTCATTGTTCAGCTGGAGGCAGCTCATCAGACCAGAGGCTACCTACATGGCTAAAGCTCAGAAAAAGAAGTTTTCCAGACTTTTTTTAATCTACTGTTTCAAGTCTTATAGAAACACATACCCATTTCATACTGTCATGTTTAGCTAATCATTAATGTATAAGCATTTAAATGTAATTGTTGGCACTATTCACTTGTGTTAGTGGCTAATCTAGACCTTTTACATGAGGGCACCTTTACAAATTTTACTTGAATACCCCTGCGATAAGCACTAAAGAACTGAGTATACAAGGTCAAAACTTTGTGCTAGTTTTTACACAATTGTTCTGAATTGAATGGCCCACAGAGAGCAGAGGTGCTGGAACACTGAAAGGCAGCCTAAATGGGTTTTTTATGGAAGCCAGGGGAACAATTTACGAAAAAACAACAACTCTCTTTTTCATCAGCTCTTATTTAGGTTCTGTGAGGGTGTTCATAAAAGAAAATGGAGTATTATGGCATTTCAAGAGACTTAATTAAATCTCTAGAAGTTGTTCTGTGAAGTTTGTGTGTAGTTGTGTATCTAAGGTGTTAAACGGAGGTCCATTTGTTTTCAAATTTTGTTTTATCTCTGCACTTGAACAAGTATGTCCTTTTGCTGTAGTCCTGTGAAAAATTTGGATGCTATACAGAACACCCCATAATTAAATGCTAGTTTAAAGTCACTGAAGTATTTTTTGCATGCAGCAAGAATTAAGCAATATTTCATGAGCAAGAGTGCAGTTGAATATCGACATGGCTTAGATTTGGCTTTATATTCAGTATAACAGTACACTTATGATTGTGATATTGCGGTTGTAGAACAATTCAATAAGCAAGAAGTTAATATCCATTAAGTGACATTCCACATACAGCATGGCCAAATGTTCCACTTATTTTTGGTCTGCTAGCGAAAAATCGATCCTGGAGAACCATGCTAACTTTGTAGCACATCAACTAGGTTACTGTAGCTAGCCTGCATTGATTTGTACATTCCTGTTCAATCTGCTACTGGTGAAATTGGCTTCTCTTCATCCTTTTCATCAAACTTTAAGCCAAAATTTGAATTCCTGAATATTGGAATTTGCCATTGGAATTTGGTGTTGGTCATTAACACTACTGTAGTAACTGTTTTAAAATTAGGACATGGAATTTTACATGGTGAACATGGAAGAGTGACAGACAGTGAAACGTTCCAGTGTGGTTGTAGAAAGTCAAATCAACCAGACATCTATATCGAATTAGCAGACCAGCAGAGCAGTCTCTCCAGGATTTTGCAGTGATTGTTGTGGCAAAAATGATTGATTTTAGGGTACCATTTTTCAAAATTTGCTATGCAATTGCAAAAAAAACTTTGTAATGCAAGCTTTTGTGGGGTTTTTTTCAGAATGCCCTTTGAATTGGCAATATGGCAAGAGTAGGATTTTTCTTCTTTTAACTATTAACATTGAAGTCACATGTAATTACTTTCAATGAATGCTGTCCTCATGTTCAACATGAATATAATAATACATTAATAATAAAAAATAATAATAAAACTGTGTAAATAAATGATCTTTGAATATTGCCGCGATTCTGTGATCGCAAAATCATGAAATCCTGGAGGGTCTGTATAATAACTTTTATACAGGATTACACTAAATTATTGGTTCTTTCTTATGAACCATGCTCTCATGCAATAGTGCGATGTATTAATATTTGAGCAGAATATCTCTCACTCTCTTGTTTCCCCCCACTGTTTGTGTTGTTCTCGCAATTGGACCTCACAGTTCGCACACATACACGCACAGAGTGCTAGTGTGTGGCCAGTCTCTCACAAAGAGCGTCTCTTTAAGCTCGTCTCTTTATGATGAATAATTCAGCGCTACCCCTCGCTCTCTCTCCTTTGTGTATTGGTGTTTTAGTAGGGTGTTAGTGTGAGTGAAGGATGAACCTCTCAGATCAGAGTGACACAGCAGGTGAAATTTTGTCATTCAGAACGAGAGGTCCTTCTGTCTTGGTGAGCATTATGAGTAAACAGCAAGAGGGAGAGTGATGGACATATATACAGTGTGAGAAAGAGACACAAATGCATACTAATACAAGCAAGCTCAAGTGACAATGAGTGATGGACTCCTTAAGGAAAGGCACTACAGGTGGAAATGATGGTTATTGGTGAATCGTTTTTTGTTTTATCTGTTGAATTTTTATATTGCATTTCCTCATTTTAAGTGGAAAATATTTTAAGTAAAAATATTTTAGTGTTTTTTGTTTACATTTGCATTCTTTTAACATTATCCAAAGACTAGTATGATGACTAAATTTGGTTTATAAAGTACACAATTGTTTGTGTTTAAGTAGATTAAGCTTAAGAATTGCATAAATGCATTTTTCTTAACAAAAAATCAAATCTACAAAGACTGATTGTGATACATATTTCTTCCCGAAAATGTTGCTATTTACCTGTTGTGTGTGTGTGTGTGTGTGTGTGTGTGTGTGTGTGTGTGTGTGTGTGTGTGTCTTTAGCAGTGAACTGATGACACTGCTGTTGCATGCTGTGTCTGTCTCACACTTCATACGATTAGCTCGAGGTGTATAATGAAGGTTTGGATTAGATTTGCATCCAAACACAGTGTGAGAACAATCATCCTGCTCTTTACTGCCTCTTGCCATTCCCACTGGGCGTGTATGTTTATGCCAAGGCTGTCTATCCTCACTTCAAGGACCCTTTAATAAACATTTTGACTTTATTGGCTGAGCTAGAACTAGCTTGATTATACAGGCTAGAAAATTTTTATCCAATGGAATAATAGACTTTCAGTGTAACACCAGATTATTTACTGATTTCACATATGTCTTGACCAAAATCTGTGAAAAATCTGCAGTCATTTTGAGAAATTAAGAATTCTAAATATCATAGAGGATTTTTGCTTGATTTGGGGTTAATTCATGTGATTGCAAAATCATGAAATCCTGGAGGGACTGTATGATAACTATCTTTAAATACTGTATGTTATAAATATATTTGTCTTTGACTTTTTCTGTTGAACAATCTGGTTGACTTTAATAAGCTAAAATTACACTGTGATCTGTGATGTAGAGCCCAGGACTGAGTAGTATTAATCTTCTTCTTCTTGCACTCTGCAGAGAAATGTGAGACTTAGTATATTATATACATTGTTTATTATTAATTTATTCTTCTTCAGTAACCGCCTCATAGGACGTCAGTAGATCCAGAGCCTGTCCTGGTAACACTGTGCATGGGAATCCCAGTCTATCGCAGGGCACCATGCACACACACATTCACACACTCATTCACACCTAGAGGCAATTTTAGTATAGCTGGGCAGCCTGCCTGCATGGTTTTGGACAGTGGGAGGATGGGGAAAGGCAGGACAGCCAGCCCCATATACACATTATAATTTACTATACTTTCAGAGAAAAGGGTATTAAACCTATAGCTTTACTTTTGGAGTAACATCCTCAAAAGTATTTCATACCCTTTCACATCTTTCATATCTTTGGTGTTTATCTTTTGTTTAGCAAAGTCCATTTAGAGCAGAAGTTGAAGCTTTACAATAAAATACTAATTATGGTCCATTTATGTAACTTAAATAACTTTTACACTATATAACTACATTATATCCACAGTGAAAGATCCATATTAAAGAAAGAGAAGATAGCCTTAAATAACGTTGAGATTAGACAAAAGTTTCTTTTGCTAAGATTTTTTCTGAGAGTTTTAATCCTCAGTAGTCATCTTTAAATACTTTTGTAGTACTTTTAATTATTTGCGTAAGACCTGAATCAACAATAGCATCCTCCTTTGTTTAGTACCTTTAACCTTTTTAAATGTTTTTTTTTTCATAAATTAAGAAAAATAAATAAATATAGTATTTTTTTTTTTTTTGTCAAATAAAGTTATGCTTATTCAAGATATCAGTCATCTATAGGAAGTGAGTGAAAGCTCCATTATTGCTCAGTAGCTTGGCAATAAATTCTCAATTCCTTTCATTTGCTATTTCAGAATGTTACCTTTATCATCATAATTGTTGTCTATGTTTGCTTTTAATTGGCTGGGGAAGATGGTGGTGGTACTGTATAGTGTGTCTGTGTGTGCTCAAGGTTGCACATAGAAATGCTTAGATGCACTGGTGTATTTGTGTATTGGTTGCCCAGAAAGTGCACTACATTATACCCCCTGCAGAAAGCCCAGTGTGCTTTTATTAGATCTGTTCTGACACTGAGTCTATACTTGTATCTGCCCTTTTTAAAGAAAAAACGAACAGCATGTGTAACATTGGCGTTGTAACTCTGCCCTGCTGGTGTTCTCTGTTTGCTTGGCTATGTTCTAGAGCTGATGCTCCGAGGCACAGATAATGAGCAGCATTGGCATGTTATTAAAAGAGAAATGCATTATATAAATACGGTATGTGAACAAGGTTGCTTCAGGGAGGGAGAGAGAGAGAGAGAGAGAGAGAGAGAGAGAGAGAGAGAGACTCAAGGGCACTGAAGCACTGCTCAGGTTCACTAATAAAACAAAAAGATGAAGGGCAAGTTATTCATATCCACTGAGAGAGGAGGAAGTGCAGATGAGGAAGAAGGAATTTAGAATGTAAAGTTAGTGAAGGAAAGAAGGCAATTATTAAGTGATTTGTGGGAAAGAGAAGGAAAAGGAGAGAAAGATGGAGTAATTGCAAATACAATAAAAGGGAAATTAAGATAGGAAGATTAAAAAGAGGAGCAGGGATGGACAAGTTAGTAGCTCTGGGTAACTAGGATTAACTGAATGGGTATTCATGCTATTATTTTAAAAATTTGTTCATTCGTTCTCTCAGTTCATTTGCCTTACCCAGCGAGTAGTAAGTAAGACATGCTGCTTGTAAATTGTCTCATAGGGAAGAGTAGCAAGCACTACTGTTATCGCTTGTGGGTATGTTTTAGCGTTGTATGTTCCAATTGTATGTTCCAATGAGAGGGTAGCAGCCAAGATGTGTAGCCTACAGCACACAATTTACAGTGTACAGTTTACTTTTGCTTAAAACAGTTTCAGATTCTTAATAAGGTGAACACTGTGTTTAAATTGGTTGTTTGAATGTACTGTCCATACCACGTGTCATTTTAGCTTTGTAAGCAGATTAGCAGCACAAACTACCTGCGCTAGTATGGTTATGATACGTAATCATCCCCTACTGAAAATATGCTGCTGCTAATTGTAACGTTTTCCATAGAGCTTTTTCTCTTGCTCCTGATGGGCTTTCTGATCAGAAACAGCTTAAGGCAAGTGACAACCATGCCCAGGTCCAAGACAGAGTGGAATCATTGAATTCCTTTTACCTCACACTGTTCTTTTCAGGTTTATGACTGAATGAAGAGGATTTCCAGATAGCATTAACTGCTAAAAAAAAATTGCCATACTATAATTAGGCTCTTAGTCTAACTAACCAGCAGGGACACTATAAAGCTAGCTAACATTAGGTTAAATATTAGATTGTGTACTATGAATGCAGTATGGCCCTGGCAGTTTTGCAGTTATAACGAACATCAGAGTGATTAGCTACAGCACTCAGCCTGCGGCTTTGTGGCCTACAGCCATTCTTGCTCGTTCAATATTGCTTAAACAAATAACACACTAATGAGCATGATAATTGGTTGTTTGATTTGCATGTTACATTACTATATAATTGCTTGTTATATTAGCAATTAGCAGTGCAGAGACACTCTGCTACTTTTTTCCAATCTTTATTTCTCTTTGCAATGTCTTCATGAATATTTAATGAGGGCGCATACATGACAAGACAAGAGAAGTTTTAACAATCATGCAGTGCATGGGAACTAATTACAGGTAGGAACTAGTTGTAAGAGGATAAATGTTGCATCACTTTTGTGCCACTCATTGGATTTGTCGCTTTGCCGACTCGTTAGTTTGCATAAGTTTGAGAAAATCTCGACTCACTTGTGCCGTTGTATTGTCGCTTGCTTCTGTGTCTCGAACACACATAGGCACACACATGAGCAATGAACACTATATTGTAATCTCTAGTGTGAACGCAGGTTTAGTCTGTATTAATGGATTTAATTAAATAGCTGACCATATGTTACTACATTAAAATATATTTCACTGTTTTTGCCAGATCAGTTAGGTTTTCTACCAACCCAAACGTGGGACTGGGCAGCACATTGGAATGTTCATATGCCTGTTGAGCTAGATAATGAATTTCTAATTCAAACACCCCAAAGGAGATCGATGCCAAAGATGATGACGATAGTGGGTAAAGCAGGGCAAGGATATAAGCTATAGATGGAAAAATTGAGACAAAATAAAAGAGGGGAAAGAGCAGAGGAAGGCGAGGGAGAACGATGGAAAAAGATAAAGATGGTATGAAAGAGAGGCAAGAGAGAGATCAAATGAAGAAAGTACATGCCTACCTAATGAGATGGAGATGGTGGAAGAGATGAGTGATGAAGAGGAAGTGAGAGAGAAGGCATGACCTCATTAGTGTCTTTCAGACAATGGGGTTGGCACGGGTTGAGCAAGAGAATTAAAAAGAGAGCAAGGGTGCTTTTTATCGGTTACATGAGTGCGTACTTGTGAAGCTATTTACTGGCTGCTTTGTAGTGGAATAAGTGTGCTTGAAAAAGCGAAGTATAAAAGTGAATTTAGAGTGATTAGGAGATTTGTCCTGCAATGATGCGTAAAAGTGTGTATGCGTGTGTGAGACACAGGGCACTGCTGAGTATACCTGCAAACCTGTAACAACTAAAAAACACACACACACACACTGTTTTCTATCCTTAAGAGGATGTTCCATTGATATAATTATGCAGCTAATTAACTCTACACTGCACCTAAATCAAACCCTGACTTTAACCAAAAGTTAAAAGTTGTAACAATACAGCATATTTTATTGTATTGTTTGATACAAGGTTCTCAATTCAGCTTGTTAGTGTTTTAAATAATATATTCAACTGCATACATTCAACGGCATAGTATAGTAGACTGTATTAAGCATTTAAACTTAATCAAGCCCACACTCCCTCCTCTGAAAATGTAGTTTTGTCTTTATCCTGAATCCAGATTGGCAGTAGGGCATTTAAAAAAACACACACTCTTCCTAAGCACACTGTTTTTCACAAGATAGTATTCTAGAATAATTGCCAGTGTTGATATCATGTGCACACACACAAAGCAAAGTTTATTCAGGTAGTATAATCCAGGTTAAAGAATTCAACAGTGTTTGGAAAGTTAATAGCTGCAGATATGAGACTACTCAATATGGAGGACTCAAAAATATATTTGAGCAACTAACATGTTTTATGTGAAATAGAATTTACCACATGCTTCAAACACACACCCCTTAAGTCATCCTAGCAGTGTTGCTTGTTTGTTTTTTATGGTAACTCGGACTAGTTTTAATTTGAATCAGCAAGTCATAAATAATTCTGCACCATGGTGAACTGGTGTCCCACACATACCCTGAAGAAGCAAGGAAGAAAAATGTTTTTCTCTCTTACAGCTTTTTCCAGTGCCTGAAACTTTAGGCTAATTTCAGGTTTTTAATTTTTATGAATCTGTCAAACCTGTTGAATTAGCCATGTTTAATTTTGTTGTATTTTAATAAACATCTTTTTTACCTTTATATGCTGCTAAGAGTGTATGGGTCATGCAAACACTGTCATTATTACGGTTTAAATAAAGTTCTGTTATAATGCTCAATGTTTCACTCATTTGAAAATGGAAACTAAAAAGCCCACTTTCACCCAGAGCTTTTTTTTTTGACACACCACTGTAACACCTTTTATCAAATCTGAATTTGGTGTATCGTTACACCCGTAGATCAGGTGATTTTGAGGACATTTGACACTATCATATCCTTATGAGGACATGTAGTCCTTTTCAGTTCACACAAAGCACACCCATGCACACAAACAAAAGGTCTTTGCTATTATATGACGCATCATATATCAAATACGACAGCTTTATGACAATAATTCACCACTTTATTTGACAATTAAATCACATTGGCTCAGTTAAATACATATATAATAGTTATGTGATGACTAAACATTTGTAATCAATGCACCAGTCACAGCGTTTACAATACAGCCAAGTCGACTCATGGTGTGTGTCAGGAAAAAGTGGTGAAGTGGTGGTGACTGAAAGAATCTGTGTGTATGTGAAGGAGGCATAGCCTCAGAGGCTGCTTTAAAAATCTTTTCTCTGTGACAAAAAACATTGTGTTGAAAACGTGATGCTGCACAAACAGAATACACAGTTTATGAGATTGAGAGACAGAGAGAGAAGTGGGCTTTGAAGAACAAAGGCACATAGGACGAACGGGGGAAGGAGAAAGTGTTGTTGGAGAAAGTGAGAAAATGGGAGAAAGATAGGAGTAAAGATAGAGAGGACAGATAGATAGAAGTAGGAACAGGAAGAGAAGGATGGATGGAGTGTTAAACCCATGGTATGGTACCTTCAATTTTCTTTAAATGCACAAGGTGATCCTGTCATCCATCAATTAATGATTGTATAGTGTTTTTTCTCACACACACACACACACACACACACACATCACTCATAGAGTGCTTCTCATGAGTTGAACATTTCATGCCATTGCAGCTTGTATTCTGCGCCAGTGTAATTCTATCTCTCTGACTCTCTTTCACTGACTAACATTCTGACTCATTCTCTCTGACTGACTCTGTCTGAAACTCTGACACTCCTTTTTTGACTCCCTCTCGTTCTCTTTCTCTCTGAATCTCACTCTGACACACACTGCTTTCTGTCACACACATTCTACCTCTTGTCAACACTGACTCATTCTCTCTCCCCCTCCCTCTCTCTCTCTCTCTCTCTCTCTCTCTCAGCTATTATGTTGTGCTTTGCCTCTTTTTTTGTTGCAGTGCTTTGCTGTGCTCAATTGTGCTTTTTCTAACCATGACCTTGCTTTTCTTTCTTTCTTTCTTTCGTTTCTTATTTTTATTTGATGTTTCAGATTTGCATATCCATCCCTCCTTCATTTGCCTTTGCTTCAGTGAGAATGGCAGGCGGACCCCCCTCTGACAAATACACTTTTCTCTACCCGACAGACAGCAGCTTAAAGAGGTCAGTGTAGAGGCTGTATAACTGTATAACCAACCTCATATCTACTCTGGAGGGGTGTGTGTGTGTGTGTGTGTGTGTGTGTGTGTGTGTGTGTGTGGAGAGAGAGAGAGAGAGAGAGAGAGAGAGAGAGAGATTACTAATATTTCTTGAAAGACTCACACTTTTGTGATGCACAAAATGTCCATATATGTACACTTACTCTCTAGAGCATAGTACAGTAGTCTTCATTCTTTTCCAGAAAGGAGCAGTGTGATTGCAGGTCTTTATTTCAAAAAATAGTTTTCTTTATTTCAAAAAATATATTTAAATGAGTAGAATGAATTTCTGATGGCATTATCTTGTAGCCTCCATTCAGCTTGATGCAACTTACCACCCGAGTATACCAAAGTTAAAGATATCCAGCACCTTACCAGGGAAATGGGAGGAAAAGTAGTTTTTAAAGCAGCATTTTTGACCACCATATTTTTTTATTTTTTTTCAAAAATATTTTACAGGGCCAGGGACAGTTAGAAATGCTGTATTATATTGTAGTTTTGTTGTAAGAAAACAGAGATAATCCAAAGGATCTTATACTGTCTCATGAACCCAGTTCCAAGTCATTCAAAATGGAGGACGTAATTCTCTTATAAGCAGCAATATTAGAGTTTGTCTTATCACTGAAGATATGTACTTGGGTAACAATCCTGCCATTCCTGTGTCTAAGATAATGCTTGAATTCATGAAATTTATGTGTAAATCTATCTGTTATCATTACCTAGCCAGCTAGCTTGCTAGCTGTGTTAGCAGTAGACTAATATGCTAGAATTGATGCTAATAATTTGCTGATTATCTATCACTTTATCAAGCAGCTAATATGTTGGAATGTGCTGCTTTAAAAAGCTTCCCAGCATCAGGACAAAGCATTTTCATTTCAGGACTCTTTAGGTAGTTAACAATGTTTTAAAATAAGATAACCTGTCCCATAAAAAAAAAAAAAATTATTATCTTGGCAAGACAGCTGTAGCATAGAGGTATACACATGTACACAGGAAAGGTACAAAAAAAAGAAAAAAACAATACAATTTCCTGAAATAAAATTATATAATTATGTAATAACATCTAAAAAAATATAAGTTTATTAATAAATGTTATTTCTGACTGCATAACAAAAATAGTTACATTTTTTAATAATTGCTTAGCATTTAATTCACTAAGAATTGTTTAGGGACAATTTTAGGGACTTTATTCCACTTCACCACATATAGTTAGCCTGCTAAAGAAACTAGCATGCATTCGCTCGAGTATTTTGGTAACAAAGATAAAATGCTCTATTTATGCTAAAATGGTGTTTCCTTAATGTTGGAGTTTGTGTTTTTTTGCAGCTTTTATAACGAGAACACAAGAAGTTTTACAGAATGTCATAGAAAAATTGTCACAGTTTTGCTAGTTAGCAGCCACTGTTTCTCAGTCATGAGAGGACACAAGCCACAAACTGCTAATATGCAGCTGAGGCAAAATACTAAGACTTTCAATGGTATTTTATTTTTTAAACATAAAATTCTAGATGTGGATTATACACACACAGAAAATACTGTATAAATGGTACAGTGATGTCAGCTGATTGCTATGGAACTGAGAGAGTGTATTTATCTTCTTTAACAGTTGGTTTATTTGATGATCTCTCTGTGTGTGTGTGTGTGTGTGTGTGTGTGTGCGTGTGCGCATCTGTCTCTTGCTCTGTGTAAATCTGTCTCAAATTTTTCTTGGCTTGGACGAGTCTGAATTCCACGTCATCTGTTTTTCCGAATATTTTGTCTTTGTAAGAGTTTTGGGTGTTTTATAGCATGTATTTGTACAGCATTAATATGTTCCTACTTCTCTCGTTTTCAGTAAGAGCAGAGTATCCAGCATGAACCCCGTGTACAGTCCAGTGCAGCCTGGGACTCCATACGGAAACCCCAAAACCATGGCCTACACAGGTGAGAAATGCTGAATCAGATTGCAACAGGCATGCTGAAGTAATGTCCTTTATTGATATGCAAAGCAATGTGATATTAGATCCCCAGTTTAGAAGAATAAGCCTTGGGAATCACACATCCATTACAGCACAGTGAAATGTTTCACATAAGCCATGATACAGCCCATGATATTTGTTATTCATACTGATCAATACTCTGTCCATACTTACCCTCCATACTCACAGTACTCACAGTCCATACTCCGCATCCATACTCTTCATCAGTACTCACTACTCACAGTGTATAGCAAATATGAATAGTGAGTATTGACAGTGAGTATGCATTCTCAATTCTCATTGTCCATCTTTGGCACCTATAATTATATATTTATATAATTATACATATTATATAATTATTACTCCTTCACTGTGATCACTAGTGATTTGGGTGTGGGGTTCTTGTGGTTAATGAGATTAATGTTGGGGTTAGATTTGAAATTACAACTACTTTATTGTCTTTTCAAGGTCCTCATGAATATAGTAAGATAAATGTGCATGTGTGTATCTGTATGTGTGTATGTGTGTGTACATATTTGTGTGTGTGTGTGTGTGCATGTGTGTGTGCATGTGCTCGTGTGTGTGTGTACACATGGGTGTTTACATGCATGTGTGTGTTTACAAGCTTGTGTTTGTGTGTGGTTACATGTGTGCTTCTGTGTGTCTGCATGTGTGTGTAGATGAGAGTGAGTGATTGTGGGTCTGGATGTGTGTATTTGTTTGTGGGTGTCTATATGAACTCAAGTATTTGTCTGCCTCCATGGCAACACTTGGCTTGTCTGCTGGAATGAGGGTCAGAGTAAATAAACATTTTACCACTGCAGTGCAAGACAACACACTCCTCTTTTTGTGCAAGAGACAGTTAGCAGTGTGGTTGTATATTAGAGAATGTGAGAGTGCATGTGTCCACTGTAGGATGGGGGATTTCTGGTTTGAACCCTCCTGAAATATACAGTATTTGTAGTGTTCCAAATGCTTTCTTTTGGGTGTTTGACATGATACACATAAAGCACAGCTGATTATATAAATGTGAAATAACATTTTCTACAGTAATTGTGTTTATAATAATGTTTGCAAAAGGTCAACATTGATTGAACTAAGATTTGTTTGTTGCGTCTGATCACATTTTATTAAATACCAGACGCTATGATTTAGAAAGAGGATTGACCAATCGGATTAGTTTTGCTTCTGTAAGATAATGTGTATTTTCTGCCAAATTACTTTTATATTTATTTTAATCATATTCAGCAGAACTATCATAAATGTATTTTATTTTCTTTGGCCATTAACATGATTAGTATGATAAGATTAGTTGATAGTAAATTTTCCTTCTACTACTGTCAGGCATCCACCAATAATACATGGGCATGCTGTACTTATTGCACTTGTAGAGAGCAATACAGTAGAGCACATGATTTATTTAGCATATTTCCTCATACTTTCTACCTGGCTACGCCAGCGGCATATGTGTGTATTCAAAGTGTAGTACTGTAGTGTCGATCGCATTGCTGAGAATATCTAAGACTCAATTACAGAGAGAAAGAGAGAGAGAGATGTAGAGCTGTCACACTGCGATTATGATACTTGCACTTTTGCGGAGGTGATGGAAGGAAAATGTGTCAGTACTTCCTCAGATAGATACAAAAAAGATCAGAGAGAGAAATGTTAGGAGTAATAGAAAGAGAGAGAGAAAGGGTAAGAGAAAAAAAATTGATGGAAAAATAGTTACGAAGAAGCAAAAAGAATCGGAGGGTGAGAGAAGAGTCATTGTGGCCTGCTGAGTTTGTGTCATTGTGCATTAATATGTAAACTTGATTTCCTCTTGCATCAAGATTCCAATATTGTTCCTAGAATCAATGTCATCATTATTTTTTATAGAACACCCCCCCACCCCACCCCAAAATAGGGTTTGTAATGCCGTCCTTAACCTCATGTTATGTTCATTCTAAACCCCTTATTTAGCCATGAGTAGAAAAACGTTTCACACATTTAGAAAAATTGGGGTTAGCACCAATGCTTATTCTGGGTTATAAAACCCTGCTCTGAAGCATGGTTCGCAGTGCTTTTGTGGTATTAACCCCACATTGCAGTTTCGGATCTGTACATTGTGAGACAACATGCTGTTAGAACGTAAAGGCTAGATGATTAGCAAACAGAAACTCAGTCAGAAATTAAATAGCATGTGCCTCATATCATGTGCTTTGTACAGTTGCAGAAACCCTGCACATTGTTTAAACAGTACTTGCAGTGTTTGGTGGGATAATTTAAAAAAAAATTCAAATAATGATGGAAAACATCAATTAGAGAAAGGAGAAGACACTTTTGTATTTACAGTTATGGTCAGAAAAGTCTGTTAAGGACAAACTGGATAACGCAGTTAGAAATAATAAAGTTTTTCAGAAACGAACTTAAAAATTAGCAGAAGCTGGATATCAACAAAATTATATGGCAAACTTAAAAAGATCAAAAAATATTTGCTTGATGGCAAGCTGTTATTTAAAGCAGCTGCACTGTGTATTTATCCAGTCATGGTTGTTAACACTGCAAATATGCAAAAAAGAACATTAACCCAGGGTATAGGAATGTACAGTGTGAAACGTCAGACTAGGAATAGCCAGGATTAATTGCTAACCCCAGGTACAGTATAATCAGTGTGAAATATGACACAATATAACCCAGGACTCTAACTCAGGGTTTAAAATGACTATTTTAAGTGTATAAAAGCCCTAATGAGTGTCTGAATTGGCACACCTTAATGTCATGATTAACCACTCACTAGCCATCAGCATGTCGTAGCAAAGCATTCCTAGACACCAGATCTTATATTATGATACCGTATATTATTATTTTACTTATTGTAAACCTGTAGAGTATATTATACAATATGTAGCTAAAATGTTGCGTTCACCTGACCATCACTCTTCTATGTGCTTTCTTAACATCTCATATGATCATTTAATACTTTACTTTAGGGTCCCAGTAACCAGCTAGGTAGTTATGTTTTGCAAATATTCTGTGGTAACAGCCTTCATTATTACACTAGTGACCTTATTTAATATCACTGTTTAGCAAGCAAATGATTTTTTCTGACTTCAAACACATTTCCGTTTGTTGCATAAGCATGATGGTTATATGATATCATGCATAAATAAGCAGGCTAAGTGATTTCCAACAATGGAAAAGTATCTATTACATCAGAAACAGCGGGACCAGCTCAGTCTGTACTCCATGTATGTGACGTGGCAGTTTCAACTTAATGTTCCTGGAGAGTTATGCCCCGTGTGTGTTATGTGTGTGTGTGTGTATGTCTGACAGTATGGCAGTGGGTGCTACGTGTTTCACATTCGCTCGACTGTATCTTATTAAGACAGACGAGTGGTAATGAACACCATCTGGACCCATTCTGTTCAAACACCAAGCCCCCTCTCTCTCTCTCTCTCTCTCTCTCTCTCTCTCTCTCTCTCTCTCTCTCTCATATTCTCCAATCGTGCTGACGTTGCCATGGAGGATTTGCATTAGTATATCACAGCTAATGACTAAATTAGGCTTTTAGTCATCATCCTTTTGAGAGATAGACTGGCATTTTTGCAGCACTGTTTCTTTGTTCAGATTGTGTTGCTGATATCTTTCCTCTTGTGTTTGTTTATTAGGTTACCCAGCAGGCTATCCTACTGCAGCACCTGCCTACACACCAAGCCTCTATCAGACAGGCAGTCCAGGGTACCCTCCAGGTGAGAAATCACACACACACACACACATACACACACGCACACCTTATACAACAAGTAAAATTTCATTCCTTTACTGTCAATGGCTCTAGTCTGTGTTACTATTTTTTATGCCTCCAGTACCCTTAAAATATACCAGGACCATGTTTGTAACATGCCAGAATGTAATGAGTTCATCTGGTGGTAGCAAGGATAAGTCCCTACAGATTCTATATTTGGGGTGTTTATGGGGTGCAACAATAACCCAAAATAATTCAAGGCAAGAATTTATAAATTTGCAGTACAATTCAAGACCAAAAGCCCACCCTCCTTACTTTTATGGATTTTCTCTCTCATTTGGAAAACTCAGCTATGAGTTAAAAAAAAATGCTGTTCAGAGGAAGGTGGACATTTTTTAAAGTAGATTTTATATCTGTTACCAGGGCCTCCAAAATCACTGTACATTAGGACAACCTTACAGTGCATGTATTAGAGACTCGGGAACTCCTGCAGAGAGGTCAGCCACTTGTCTTAAACTTGAGGTTAGCATGAGTATGGATAGAATGATGTTTGGGTATTTTCGAGGTTTCAGATATGTTAATGTAACCTGTGTCCCAGTCAATAGGTCTACTACATAATGAGAAGCCAGAATTTTGCACCTTTTGAGGTGACCTTAATATCCAGTCTAAATAAGATGGGTACTAAATTGATCTAATATTTGATATTGTACCAAAAAAATTTCTAATCAATTTATTGAAGGACAGATGGGAAATATCTTAGATAGCCAGAAAATGGGGGCATGAACATAAATGTGTTTTATGTCTGACAAACAATTTTGTCCTTGCTGTGACCTTTTTGGATTGATTCCATAATCTAATCAGTTAGTCTGTGTATTACAACGATAATTATAATAAACAGTCAACCACTCAACAATTCTTACTCATGTCAAACGTACAGCCCTCTAAAACTTTTAGAACTTGCATCACACAATGTTTGTGAAAATAAGGTGTTTTCAGCTTTTGGCAAATAACTCAATTCCAGTAAATTTTGAATAAATCAAAATAAGTAAGTGAAGTTATTATAAAGTATCTGTTAATGTGGGTTTTGTCCAACTAATAACTGCACAATTCAGCTTCAGCATGTTCTTAGCATTCTGCCATGTTTAGCTTTACTCAACGCATGATGCATATTGCAGCTAATTCTATAAAACCGTGAGGTGTGCCAGATAAAAATATAAAATTCTGAATATTGGAAGCAATTTTCAGCCAGAGGATAAATGGATGGATTAGATGGATGGATGGACTGATGGATTGATGGATGAATTGGTTTGACAGATGAATGGATGGATCAGATTTATGAATTGATTGGATGAATAAATGGATGGATGGATTGGTTAGACAGATGGATGGATTGATTGATCAGGTAAATATATTGATTGGATGGATGGATGATTATATATAAGTACATTGCTTGCTTTTTTGTGTTCTTGTTATATAACACAGACATTATACTAGAATTCTCTTCAGTTGCTGTTTCAGAAAAAGATTTGCATACATATTACATTAGTGTTAGGCAACATGTACATTACAGTTATTCTTCTGGCTGATGAGCTCATCCATCGAGTTCTGCTCAGAGGGTTGCTGTTGGATTTAAACTTTCTGATTACTAGCTGCAAGTTTGTACCGCTTAACACTGTTTACTGATGAAGCAGAAGCTAATAAATTCAGACACAGAGGTGTGCGTGTGTAGACAGTGAGCTGTTGGATGTAAATGGCAACGAATTAAACCTTAGTCTCCAACAGCCTCCTGTGGATGAGATGTCCTGTTCTATTCATCCTAACAGATGGGTGTGAAGAGGTGTAGGCAGAGTTCAGGGCAGAAACACACACACTGGGCATCTTGCCCTGTCTGGGCATGTGTGTGAACTGCTGGGTGCGTATTAACACCTGTGGAGAGTCATGCTGGCACTGTACTCTGTAACATCCATCTTTTTTTCATCACTCTGTCTCTTAGGGTTACTTTTGTTCTAATTTTTGCTAAGGTTTTTTCACCTGTTATACATTTTGTGAATTACAGCATCAGTGAACACTTCATCAAGTTAGCCCTGATCACAGAAGATCATTAGCAACTCTACCAAGTATTTTGCACAAAAAGATGTAGCACCTCCACACATGTTGGAGGACACATGTGGCAGCCTATTTCCTCCCAAATTAGTAGTTACAATTTAGCTAACAGATGGGAATCTGGTTTATCTTATTTCTAAAACAATTCTAACATTTATTTTTATAAGATATTGTACGATCAGGTGCTCTTTGTCAGGGATTATTAGATGTAAATGGACATGTAGTGTGTTATATTAGACAACACCTGATGAAACAAAAAAGGAATAAAATAAGGTTTAAATATTATATTATAATACATTTATTTTGCTTTTGTCTAATTGTTTAGACAAATTGTTTATATTGTGGATTTTTTTATTCATTCTTCTAGTTAATTCATTTTATTGTTTTATTGGTTTATTTCTATATTTATTTACTTCAATTTAATTACTTTTATTCATTTATTAAATGTATATACTTATATTTATTCATTTCTTTTTTATTCTATATTTATTTATATATTTATTATTTATTTTTATACTTTCATAAAACACACAAACAATACATAGTTGATTTTATTTACAAATGTGTAGTACAGGTCCACTAGGACTAAAAGGTGATCACAATGCATCATGGAAATCCCTTGGTCACTCAACCATATAAAGAGGTTATAACAATGTCAATCAAGACATCCTGTTGTAATCGGATGTAATTTCTGGAATTTGGCACAGAACCTGTATGCTTCATTGGCATTATTATGATGATCTTTACTGCACCTCTCCAGGATATTCAATAAAACAGCAGTTAATGGAAAACACAATTGCTCGCATTTTTTAAAATTCTATTAGGGCTGTTTGGTCATGCCATTAACACACACACACACACACACACACACACACACACACACACACACACAAATGCTCATGAAGGCCACCCCATTGTTGACAATGCAGCTCCTTTCTTTTGTTCCCCTGCGGGGTTTCAGTAGTCAATCTAAACTACTGCTCTGCTGGTGACTCAGTGTACTGTGCTGGAATACATTTCAGTGTGATAAATATAGCCATTTCCCTGTCTAGTCAATATTAACCCTTTGAAGACCTAATAATTCATTCTTTTTTGTTGTTGTTCTGACAGAATCTAGCAGGGCTGTTGTTTAGCACCAAAAACACTTTAGCCAGATTGGCTTTGTGTGTGTTTTTGACAAATCAGGAATTTAGACCACTCCTCCTTACAGAACTGTACTTAACCATATTCTTAAGGTGTATGGTGTGAACATCTTTCGTGAGGTGGGAGGAAACCGAGGAACCCAAAGAAAACAGGACAATAGTCCCCAACTGAAAGTAATTCATGTTCACAATCAATTCAGGGACTGAGTTGTGAGGCAGCAGCGCTACCTGATGTACTATTATGCCACCTAGCTCTTTGTGCTTTTCCTTAAAATAGACCTAAAAATTGTACTTACAAACACAAACTGGATTTGAGGGCTTCATCTCAAATTATGTACCATGCATCATATTTGTACAGTCCATTTTAAATGAAATTTAAAACACTGGCTAAATACACCTATCATACTGCTCTCAGAACTGCCTAGATAGGTCTCCTAATTTTTGAAAAACCTTGCATGAGTTATCACGACACAACAACACTGCCCCCTTGTGGTTGTACAGGGATTGTGTTTTTCTTGTGAAGAGGTTCATGTGGGTAAATACTACAGTCTGTGAAAGAGCTGTTCCTCACGTTAAATGTACATGCTCATTACTCTATACTGAATCAAAGGTACACCTTTTGGGTTTTGTTTCATCTTTTATACAGGCACACACACATACACACATTTATCTTACTATCCTTATGACAGTCCTTTCACTGAAATAATTATTGTGCATCTAATTAATACTATGCTACACCATAAGAAGCGGAAATATTTTGCCACTTTTATTTTTTTAAATAAAGACATCTAGGTTTATTAAATAAAAAAAGCGAGAGACATGTCAAGTGAAGTGTGAAGGCCTGGAGTTGGTGTTCCAATTCATTCCAAAGATTTTTAGTGGACTTGAGGTCAGGCTTTTGTGTCACTCGAGTTCTTCCACACCAACTTTGACATTTCATGGACCTCACCTTGTGCACAGGGACATTGCCATGCTAGAACAGTTTTGGGCCCCTTCATTCTAGCAAAAAGCAATATTACAGCATACAAGTTATCCTGTTCAATTTTGTGCTTCCAACTTTGTGGTACAGTTCAGGGAAGAACCACACATGGATGTGATGGTCAGGTGTCTACAAACCTTCTTTTTTTGGTTGTTGTTTTTTTTATATACAAACTCAGCCCATATGCCTTTGAAAACACTGGGGGAAATGGCAGCACTCAGAATACTGTGTGGATTTTGATTTCAATCCTATGTATGAGCATAAGATTGTTGAACTGTTATACTCAATTCTGTATTTTTATAACAAATTTCTAACATATATTTCTGTAATTCTCTATCCAGGATATTGAAATATTCAACCATGTATTAGTGTTTATTTACATCCACTGTCATAAACCAATGTGTACTCTGTACACTTCCTATTTACATAAGCACACACTTCTTAGAAGTACACATGTTCTGAAGTCAACTGTCAAGCTTTATTATAACATATAACATGGGTGTGGTGCAGGAGTGCTGTAGGAAAAATACAGAAACAAGAAAATGTGCACAAAGAATTCTAGATGCATGAAGTCTATTTCCCCCAATCCCCGTTTTCTCCACACCTTTCAATTTTCACTTTTACTATATTATTTTGTTAAATGTCTGTCCAGCCTTAGCCTCATTAGACATCAGTCATGTCTCTGCTCTAAGGATATTTTGAATGTTGCTGTGTTTGTAATGTCTCATGTGTTCTAGGTTTGTATTGTTATTGAGTACTTAGGAAAAACCTAAATATGTGCTGCTCAAATCCTGTACTTATGGTGTCCTATTACGGTATTTTTCATTATATAAGGAGGTGTGGCCTTTCTGTCTGTCAGTTCCAGTAAAGAAAGCATGGCCTCTCTGCCTGTCAGTAATGGATCACTGGATTGAATTGATTTGAATTGCTAGCTGCTTTAAAGACATCTATATTCAAAGCAAGCCTGATATATTCTGGATTTCTAGAACTACTTCACTCTCCTCATTACCAACAAAAATGTGTGTTCATGTCTACTCCTGTGTTTTCTCAGCTGTTGTTTGACTCCCTTCTGTGACGGCCAACGGTTCACCGTGTTCAGTAAGATTTGCTTTGTCGTAAACTTAGGAATCAAACCCCTAGTCTAAACTGAGTGCATAAGGGAAGCTGAGAAGAACAGATGGAAATGAGAAGGAATGAAACACGTATATTTAATAGCAAGAGGCTTAACATAGATTAAAGCACTGGTCTGTGAGGAGCTTTGTTTGGACTGACAGTTAACAGTTTGGAAACTTGTTCTTTGAGCATATAAATAATGTAGACCACCATGTGATTCATGTCTGGGTTTTTTTTCCCTTACTTTCTTTTTATTCATTCATTTTCTCTCTCTCTCTCTCTCTCTCTCTCTCTCTCTCTCTCTCTCTCTCTCTCTCTCTCTCTCTCTCATTTCAGCTAAGTTTAGTTCACTGTAGATGTACTGACATCATTTGAAACTTAACAGTAACAATAAGAGCAATTATAACACTTGGAACAATGTTCTCTTGACTTTTATTCATTTTTATTTATAATGGTCTATTAGCCTGACTTTTATTATGGCTTTTATGATTTATCATGCTTAACCTTGGTCAGTCGAATGCAAAAGTATGCATACCCTTAGGACATAAAGAGAAAGACACAGAAATGTAATTTCTTTTATTTTTCAATGGCATTTAATGTGTTCAATTTAGGTTTCTTAAAAACTAGATGACATTAGTTCAAAACCTTTCCTTTTGTAAAAGCAATAAAATTCTAATGACATGGGGGATATTTGCATTAAAACTCTCACAATATTAGATATACCAGCATGCAGATATAAAAACCATTATTAAAGCCAAGCATTCTTTAAGCCAAGCTTTTTGAGTTATGCTGATAACACCGAACAGTTTTTTGTGTATCATTAATTAAATTGATTGCAAAGCCAAAAATCCATGAGACACATAAGGAGTATTTGCAACTATTTTGTTATTGTTTTTCATTTGCTGTCATTCCCCAGGATCCCCAGAACCCTTATTTATCCATGTCCTGTTTTTCCTGGTGAATAAATTTGAGGTTGTACACATGCAAAATTCTTTGTAATCTATTCCACAGATATTAACTAATTATATCCCTTTTTTTTTATGGATCAGGCTACACCACAGGGACTCCGTATAAAGTTCCCCCTTCTCAGTCCAATGGTGCTCCTCCACCATATTCCCCCTCTCCGAGCACGTACCCCTCAGCCATGTACCCCATCCGCAGTGCCTACCCCCAACAGAACCTCTACACTCAGGTAAGAGAGCCACATTAGAGTTTGATTCATCTGTAAGACTGTGCAACATTTCACCAGATTGAAAGATGATTAATCACATTAAAAAAATTTTCTGCCCTCAGGTAGAAGCAGAACTGAGGGTGTGGAAGGAAGTGGTGCAATATCTAGTATAGAGGACTAGCAGCAACATTTTATTAAACTAGGGTCAAGATTATTCTGCACTATATACTGATGATAGTTGAAAGGGTGTGAATTGGTTTCTTTTCAGCAACCCAGTCTAGACACGTACTTGACATAAAAAAGATCTAAGAAGCATCCTTTAGGGACTTCCCATGGATTCATCAAGATTTCTTAAGTGTTCAGATATATAAATTAATAACAGACAAAAATATGTGCAAGCTGGTTTAGCAGATGGGTCTACAGTGAATTGCATTATTCAAATAGACAAAATGACACATCTTTTTGGGCATCTATGTATTTATTTGTTCACTATAAGCCACTTCTACATGAAGGCACATATAAACCGGCGTCTTTGCAAATGCATTAATCCTATCACCCACAGTGCGATTTTAATAAGCCTGATATTTACTTCAAGGATTGATGATTCAATGCATAAATGAATACCAAGAGCTGGTATTAAACCTACAGGAGGTTGTTTCCACCATTTGCAGATAATAGAAAACCTTTTTTTCATGTAATTATGTTGAAGAATGTAAAACTATAGAGAATGTCTTTTGAATTTATGATTAGTGTGAGCGCAGTGCTGTTGGTTTATTATATATTTACTGCACATTTGCACCTCAAATACCTACAGCATTAAGAGTCTGTAATTCATGCATTCCATAGGATCACAACATATTCATATCTATTTTTTATATTTTGCCTCCAATTCATATTCTGAACAGGTTGATACATACTTGACTCACAATTGCACATATGCCTTTTGGTTTATACTTTCAGGGGTTTCTTTGAGATTGTTAACATTTACTACATGCTGATTAATTTCTTTATGTAGAATTTTAGTAAAGCTTTTCATTTTAATATTAAAATTACATACAACAAAATACACTTTTGTGGAAATGCCATGGATTTATTACATTCCTTTGCTGCTGTCTCTTTAGGGAGCCTACTACACCCAGCCTGTGTATGCTGCACAGCCCCATGTTATCCATCACACCACGGTGGTGCAGCCCAACAGCATTCCTTCTGCCCTGTACCCTGCCCCAGTGCCCCCTGTGACCCCCCGGCCCAGTGCACTTACCATGGGCATGGTGGCAGGAACCACGATGGCCATGTCTGCAGGTCAAACAACCAAACACGCACACTAATTTTTGGGCAGTGGTAGCCCAATGGTTGAGACATTGGACAACTGATCCAGTTGTCTCATCCAGCAATCTGGATGTATTTCATGATTAATGAAAGCAGTCATAGCAAAGCAGTAAGCAACTTTAAACTATGCTGTGAAAATATCAAGAAGAGCTACCAGAAAGTCTTCCAACAATAAAAACATAATAGAACATCTTCATGGTGTTTGAACAGCACCTTTAGTAAAGGGCTAGAGGACGGCTTTTTCTGAGCTTGCTGAGCAGTATCAGTATGCATGGTCATTAAATGTGAGTGCATGTCGCTGTGAAGAATGCGAATGTGCAGAGAAATTGTCTCATGTGGGAGCACTTCAGTTCTGCAAGCACTGAGCACTTAGGCACATTGCACACCAAGACACTTCGTTTCTGCTCGCTCTACTTTGTTTAGTCAAGGAGCAATTCATGGCACTGTATGCTAAATTTTACCATGCTCACTGATACTGTTCTACATGTTCAGGTCAACCACTCTCATGCTGTCTGTTAAAGATTTCAAAGCCTTAACATAAGAGCTTAATACTGAGTAGTTTAGTCATATTGGTATCAGTTTCTGTATGGTCAAGTACAAACTTCTGTAATTGTTTACATATGAATCAGAGGTTTCTACTCAGTTATTTTAATGATCAATTTTGATATATTCTTTGTAGGCAGATACAGTTTTTTTTTATATTTACAATTCAATGCTCTTTTTTTAAAGAGCAAATTAAATTAAGAAATGATATGATAAACATGAGACATGATAAATCATTTATAAATAAATTTTTCATAATTCCCTCTCCTCTCTGATTCTAGTGCATTACCTAAAATATGTTTATGTTTGTTACTCAAGTTTTAAACTATAGCTAGTTTATTGCTGCTAAGCAGCAATTGTCACCTATAATCTCAATTTATTTTTAATGATCTCTGTATTGGGACTAGTGCTTCCTTCTCCGAACCTCAGCATGCTGATGCTTTGATAGATGGTACTGCTAAGGTATTAAGATGTAAAGAGACTTAATGGTAGGGCATTGTGTTTCTCAAAATCAGGAACGCTGTTGACCACACCCCAGCACACTCCCATCGGTCCACACCCTGTTACGGTGCCAACGTATCGTCCGCAAGGAACGCCTGGTTACAGCTATGTGCCACCTCATTGGTAGAGCCCACCTGTCAATCATGTAAGCTGATTTATCTACTTGCCCTGTTTTCAAATACTGCTTTAATTAATATTCGTCAGCTTCCCCGATGGTTTCCTTATAGTTTATTTGTTTCTTTTTTATTAGTTTGCATAGATCTAGTTTTATCCCTTCTTTCCACCTAGTATTCCCAGTATACGCTCTGGATCTACCACAAACCAGGGTAAATCAGTTACTCCAGTTGATAGATGAATGAATTTTATCCGGAAAAAATCTGAAAGGTTGTTTATACCAAACTACTCCATGTGTATATGGCAGCTGGCTGTTTTGAGCTGTTATATTACTGTGCTATCTGTATTAGAAAAAGAGGCAAGTTAACAAGCCAGCATGACTTGACTTACATGCACACATTTTGAATGCGGTTTAAAGAATTAGTGACTACCATGTTAATATCCATCCTTTCCACCAATACACAAGGCAGATTTTTTATTTATTTCATTTACATTATTTATTTTATTTTATTTATTATTACTTTTGTCAGTTTCAAGTTATTTCATTGACCATTCTGGGTTTTTCTTTCTTTAATGAAAGGGTACCAACAATTTTCCATGTGTGTAGATGAATGTGAACATAATAAAATAATGTCCAGTGGGGTCCAAAGTTTTGTTAACAAAAATCTGCTGATTTTTCAAAATGTAATACAGAAAATTAACAAAGTTTTAGATGTTATGAAATGAAACCATACAACAAAAAAGGAATGCTGATTATCCTGAATTTGTAATATTGACAGTGTTAACTCCTCAGACATCACTCTAATAGATTTGATCTAACATGGATTAGAGACAAACTTGTGAAGTCCATGACAAATAACAGGAAATTCTTATAAATATTTGAATAATGTATTCTACTGAATGTACTGCTCACGATATAAATTGCAATGAAAAGATTTGTATTCAATTAGAAAATGATATATAATATGAGCATTTTACTAGAGGTTTGTAGACTGTTGGACCCAACTGTAGCTACAAGATCTAGGTATATAGTGCATATTTACACATTTTTTCATAATTATATTTCCGCTACGGTTGTTCTGCTCCACAAATACCTTCTCTTGTGCTGCAAGTGGACAGTCAGTTGAAACAGTTCATTAGCAACTTTTTTTATTTTGCTCTGGGGTGTCAACAAGGGATATTCACATTTATGCCTTAATTCTTTCTTAAACAGATCTGGAGTTAAACGTCGTATGCAAAATCCTCAAGTGTTACACGGGCTCTCTGTGATAAGCAGTCGCGTCTGCTGAAACAGAAGAAAATAAAAAGGTCACTTTATGCATTCTTATGTCTTTTTTGTAAAAGCTGCTTTTTATTTTTTTTATTTAATTTTTTCCCTTCATATTTTTCTAATTTAATTTCCTCATGTTTTAATCTTACTATTCCTGACCTATGTTGTTGCATAAGTTTTTTTTTTATCAAAATTATTAACAATCAACTCCTGCAGAAACTCCAGAATGATTTTGACCAATTACGACTTTGAAACAATGTGTGTTTTTTTTTGTTTTTTTTGTTGTTTTTTTTGTTTTTTAAATATTGCTGTTGTTCTTGTTCATGTTGTTCCATTTTTCCCCTGTTGAGTGGGAATGTACATTACACCATGCTCATCATCATGTCTGTCATGCCAAATATTATACAATTTAGTAACAGTAGTGCAGGGTTTTTCCTTTACATTTGTGTAGATTTGTCATTTTCAGATTCCCTTATCAGAAGGGAAATCAAAAGTTTTAATTTCACACCAATTCCTTCTGTTCATCCTCTAGCGTTGACAACAAGGGTGTCTTCCAGCTTGTAGCAGTTTATTAGGTACATTTTGTAATAAGTTTAGCAGTGCATAGGGCAGCTCGACATGATTCAAACTTCATTAGGATGTCGAGCGCTTACACTAATCTGTTCACTTAGTAGAGGACTCCGGTTTCTTTATTTATTGAATCATCTGGATAGAGTAAGCTTCTAAATCATGACGTGCATATTATAATTCAATAGAAGCATGTGACGTGCAGAGATGCACTATTGCAAAGGTTTGCAATTGCACATGCTCGCTGAAACACCTGCCAACACACAGTCTCAGTGGAGGCAAGTAATGTATAAATGGCACTTAGGCTGAAGGATCAGGGTCAGTTTTCATCGTAATGTTAAATACGTGCCAAGAGCAGAGGACGTTCGGGATCTACAGGGTCCTGATTTAATTTAATTAAGGATCTCTAAATTATGGTGAAGCATAAGTATGAAACACACTGACAAACCAAATATGGAACAGCAAATCAGCAAACATCAGCATCAGTTTAAGGAAAGGTCACACACATGCACATATGGAGAGTCAGCATAAAGCAGAAGATTTTGTCCAGTACGAGGAAACATGAGACTAAACATTTTACTGATGCTTTTATTTATACTTTTTTTTTTTTTTTTTACCAAATGTACTCATATGATATGCTGTCAACTTTGCATACCATTTAAAATGAGTATGCAAAAAAAAAAAATGAAACCTTAAAGAAACAGAGAATACTCACTCTGTGTCCAATCAGCAACAAGCTTGTGGTGTTCAGTAATGATCTCCCCCTCCTGGTTTTAATTGGTGTTTGTGTTTCTGAATTTGTTGTTGCGTTTTTGGTTTGTCAGTGTGTTTCGTGTTTAGCAAATGGATTCAAAGGGATTTTATCATGCATTATTCTGCATTTAGAACAAAGCAGTAATGATGGCAGTAAGTAGAACAACAACCAGTAGTGTTCCAATAGGAAGTGGTTTTTATAGGTTACTGCAAATCTGATGCCAATTTACCTTTAAAAAAATGCATTAATATCTTTTTTCTTTTGCTTTAAATTGTATTCATTTAACAAATTGTTCATATCAAGCATTGACTATCCAACACTGCAGACAGTTTAGGGAAATCTCGATGTGATTGTAACTGTGCCATAATCAGAAAACATGCTTTGTATACTGGATGTAGACCAATGGGCAGGTCTTTAGGTGGGACAGATGGGTGTGTCTTTTAGCTCATACAAATACTTGTTTCCGTGTTTTTGAGAAACTCAAATGTATAATCATAAACCTCAGAAGTTGTTGCTAAATAGCATTTGCAGTGAATGATATTAATATTTATTAATATAATATCATAAATCCTGTTAGGTTAGCTCATGTTTCAAGAGTATGAACCTTTATAAATCTGACTCAGTCTAATTTATCAGATGTTATCTGAGAGGATTTGATGTAGGCTAGCTGGCTAACAAGGCCTTTGATAATGTATGAGCGTATATGACTGCCAATGAAAGTTGAAAGGCCTTTATAAATAGACTCAATAACACACACACTTTTTATTTACAGCCTTTATAAACATATATGCAGAGTTAAACTAAAGCTAATAATTCAGAAATTCCGACCTCTGACTAGGAAAAAGCAAACAAAATTAGTCATCCGCACAGTTCTGCATACTCTCCAATGTAAATAAAGTACTGCTTTTAAATATAATTTCAGTAGTATTTGCTTTAGATCATTAGAGATACCGACAATACATCATGAACATGTTTAGAACATCATGTTAGCTGGCTTGGACAGAGCAAACAAAATATGATTTTTCCTCTACCTTGTAGCTCAACTGTGCAAAGGTCAAAAATGACATAATTCCTACTTCAGAGTTAAGTGAAATGCAGCAACATTCAAAGTCACTCCTATTTTCATATATGGTCTCAAGGACATGTCCATGTTTTCATATATGGCTTTCAAGTTCATGCCCATTCAGTGTATATTCAGTGTATATTTCCCTATATAAACCCATCACATGTCCATATGTGGACCCAAGGGTGCACCTTCCATCGTGCAGACATTCCGTGTTGACACTGAGGTTGTGTGCTGCCACAGGAAATCACATTGTCACTTCTTAGTGTTAATGTAGGATAAGAACAAGTAGAGCAAAAAAAAGGCATAAAGGTGACCAGTTGAGAAATCCCTCTTGTCCTCTGTGAACATTTGGGCCCTGAGGCCTCACTGCACAGATTTGAGAAGTACTTGTTAAATGCAATAATTAAAAACTGCCTTGGTGTATAAGAACAAGAGAGAATCCTAATCCCTTGTAATCTATGAACGCACTACAGTACATATCAGTTACTTTATAAAATAATATCAGCCTATTGACACATAGATATGTAATAATCAGATATACGGTACACACTATTTAATGATCTACTAAAAGAAGACAAGTATATAGTACAGTACCCATTAGGTTTGATTAGGAATGTGCCGATATTCAGTTTTACAATGACGATCATTTAGGGCAACCTTTATAAATATTACCATGATATTGTATATAAAAAACTGTTTCAAGTATCTTTCACTTTGGCTAGCATGATTTTTTTATTCTTGTAGAAGGAGTGTAATCGAAGGAAACTGATGGCTGATATGGGGAGCACACATGCTCCTAAATGGAAAAACAGGGTTACCGATGCTATCCTGAAATACATTTTAAAGAATTCTGCTGCAGTCTGTTCTGAAGGTGTCTCCCACAGTAGCCACAATTTTTTTAAATGATCTGTCTTGTTTGGTAGCATTTTAAGGAAGTAAATCTGACAAACAACCTCAAACAGCAGCAGCAAATAAAAGCTTTCTTGTAACTAAGGCTAAATTGCATATCAATTAGCTGCACATGGTAACTGCATAAGCCATGACATAACAGTAGATTAGTGAACTGATTTTGAACAGAAGGATTTCTGACCATCAACGAACAGAAATACAGGCACAGAAATGAAAATTTGTAAACTTACTCCGCAGAAGAGATAGCAAGATGTAACTCTCATGGAAATCTGTTCCAGTGATTGTATTATGGGATTGCTTACACCAAGAAAGGTATATGCAGTTCCTGTGTGGAACTGATCTGTTCCACACCCAGTGACAATTGTTCCACGTTAATGTTACAGTATCATCCCTCTTTAACATCAAGCATGTAACAGCAGTGTTGCACTTAGAAAGTCAAAGAATAAGACAGGCTTCATGTTGGGAGTACGCAAGTGCTCAAATCTATTATTGACTATCGGCACATCCCTAGTCAAGAAAGTAATATTATTCTCAGTAAACACATTTATCATTTAGGCTACTCTACCACTACTTGGAATATTTTAATCTGAATAAGAAGACTCACAGAGATTTTATGAAATGTAAAGACACTCAGATATCAAGGTCGGTTTTTAGCAGAGCTTTTGAGAAACATTCCTTTATCCAAAAGGAGAGAGTGAGAGGAAGAAAACTTGCACAAGATACAACCAAACTACTTTCCACTTTTTTTATACATTTGTGGCAGCATAAGACAAAAATTCTTCAAAATTTTCCAGAATTTGTTTGCAGTTTTGTTTTTCTTTTGACTGTATCCCAATCACAGCCAACCATCTGCCATGTCAAATCTATACACTTACAAAAATGTAAAAGTAAAAAAAAATAGTTGTGAATTAAACCATTTAAACATTCCATAATAGAAGATATGCTGTGCATGTTAACAGTCAGTGTTAAGCATCTGGTTGAGACTGAGGTTACTAGGAAGCAAATTCAGGATATAAATATCATGTATATGGATGTATGTGGAGTATCCAAATGCCCAAGTATTAAGCATTTATGTCTGTGTTTTCATTCATTGACGAAGTACATCGTGCCTTGCATAAGTATTCACCCCCCCTAGAATTTTACCACATTTTACAGTGCAATCAGACCGAATTGAGGATTTACACAATATGTCTAAATTTTGAAGATAGAAAATCTGTTTTAATTGTATTTTTGAAAAAAGTTAGCTAAACAAAAATGCAGCTACTTGTCGGTTGCATATGTATTCTCCCCTGGGTCAATACTTGGCAGAACCACCTTTGATTTCAAATAAAGCAGAAAGTTCTCTGGGATTGGAGCTCAGCTCTTTCCATCTGGATTCTGATATTCCTATCCTGTTTTTTTTAGGTAAAATTGCTTAACCTGTGTCAGATTGGATGGGAGATTGATGTTAACGAAAAGTTATTTTCAAGTCTTGAAAATCAGTTTGAGGTCTGGGCTTTGACTAGGCCATTCTAACACATTTCAGGTTCTTAGCATCGAACTATTCCTCAATAGGTTTTGGTTCATTTTTGGGGCCTGTTTGGAGGTTAACCCATTGCCCCAGTCTCAAGTCTCTTGCAGACTAAACACATCTTCTTATCAGATTGATTTGAATTTGGCTTCATCCATGTTGCCCTTTAACCCTGACCCGCTTTCCCTTCTTCAGTTTCATTGGCTGTTTTGTGTAGACGGCATTTAATCCCAATAAGGACTTATGCAAGGTAATGTATTACATGCATTACCATTGTGGTTGTATAAAATTTATTCATCCAATGAGATTTCCAATCATTCTTCCAATAATTGTCAAAGTGGTTGTAGCTTTCAGTTCATTACTTACTCTGTATTACATCTGTCAATCACACAAACCCATGTGTCACTACATACAGGAAAAACAATTAATTGTAGTGACGATTGCTACTCGATCCAGCTAGCAGGTTTTTATCCAGCTAGCAGGTTTTTCTGTTATCTTAGGCTGTCAGATTGTCTGTTTATACTAGTGTGATTGTACAAACAGTTGCTGAATGAGCCTCGCTAAGCTACAGGCAGATAAACTACAGGCAGATGCTAATGCTACTAACACGAACTGACTTAAGTTTAGATGGTAACTAAGCAAAAGGCATTTGGTAAGGAATATTTGCATATTATTTAAGCAAAGTGTTTGGTAAGATATAGAAAAAAAACTTTTTTGTCATTGTTTGGCTGTTTGTCATTGAACAAGTTTTCTTATAACATATGTAGTCCTAGTATTAAGTACTTTATATATACAGTGCCCTCCAGAATTATTGGCACCCCAGACTGGCGCAACATAAAAATCTCATGTGTTTAAATCCTTTATTTAAACGTGTTTAACACATTTTATTCATTGGTGCATTTTCTTCTGCAAAATGTTGTTTTGAAAAATATTGGCACCTTTCTAATAAATTTTCCGTGATTTTGCACTGAGCCTCTTCCTATAATATCTAAAAAAAAAAAAAAAAGTTGGAGACACTTAGTGATGGAGGCATAATAAAGTGGTGGGGTTTTTTTCCAGTCATCAGGGGTGTCACTAATTTTGGTACAAATATTCTTCAGAGAAAATGCTATTATTTTTATTTTTAATGAATGATTTTGCTAGAACCAAGATACAAAGTTTCTCCTATTGCATGAGTGGAATTTTGTTTTAATTTTGTGTGTAATATTTACTTTTTTGAGCTTATTTTTAAAAGCTAGTATGTCTGGAGGGCATTGTAAATATTTCAAATTGACCTTGGTCTTTCCTTCTGTCACTTTCTCCTTTTCAATATTAAAGTGTTAACCCTTCTAGTCTTAATAACAGTATTATGGCAGGCAGTGAAATGTTGGTATCAGAACAAATCAGATTTGTAATGCAAGACTTAATGCAATCAATGCAATTTAAAGTTATTAATCAGTTCACTGATTGAGGTTGCTACTGAGATGGAAGTCGAACCTCTTGCATCAAAAATGTAGGATTTAGAAGTGTTTTTGTTGCTATTTTTACACTAATGAAAGTTGGTTAGATTTGAAAGTAAATGAGTCCACACTTACCTGTAATTATTGCGCTTTTTACCATAAGTGTTATTTAAGTTTTATTAATGATTGATGTTCCTTTTATTCTTAAGTAGATGATCAGGAGTGTGGTGCCTAACAGTGTGAGGGACATTTCAGAGCGCAGGCCTGTAAACAGTCTCATCCTCTCATTTATTCTGTTGCTTTGCTGTCTTTATATTTGCCTGCTTCGAGAAAGATTGTGCTACTCTTACATTATCAGATACCAGAACATAGAAGGGTCTGTTCCTAGTTTGAAAAAAAAAAACTGTCTGTAAGTAAAAAAAAATTGCTTTCTTCATACTATACTAAAAATGTCCAAATGTTATAGTTATGGCTTGGACATTATAGCGTGGTGTAAAATTAAAGTATATCAATTGTTTCATGCTTGCTCTTACTCAGAGAATAGAATCATAGGATTCACTAAAAAAGACACATATGATGCATCTTCTTTTTTTTTCTTTTTTTTCCAAAGCAAGAAGAAAAATCATATCTTAGGAAAACACTGCCCAGAAATACTAACTGCCTAGGCAGATTCCTCCTAATTAATGAGAAAATTTGAATGCATCCACGATGTATCACATGCCTTAATTTTATTGAGCCATCATCTAACATTTCAGCATATTCCCCGGCTGCTGTGTTTTCTTTTGCTGTTTAAGCTAAACACTGAAGGGGAAACTCATCGTCTTCCAAATACACACCAAGACTAAGAACATTTTGATCATTCTTGTTGGTAAAACATTACATACTCATCTGTGCATCTGTTTTGTAGCAGTTGTTGCATACCTATCAATAAAATGGAACTGAATGCTCTTACAAGGCAACGAGACTTGTTTCAGGCCTGTGATATGAAGTGTAAATATGTTTTTATTATTTTTATGGGTTTTTATAATTTTTTTTGAAGATCAATTAGTGATCTCAGTGACAGAATTATGCCAAGTTTGTAATTGTATAATATTTACTGTAAGATGTAGAACGTTCAATAACTATTAAACATTTTCCCAAAAAAAATGCTTGTTTTTGCTTCTTTTTTCCCCCACACTTATACACGAGTGACCTTGCTTAATTATAAGTGTGGTTCATTCAGTGACACAGCACCAGTTTTTTTCAGTTGCCTCCTACCTCCAAATGCCAGGAGGTGGACTGGTGACTGCAGTTTGTCTTTAGGTGTAAATAAGTGTGTGAATGTGGTGACCTACGATGAACATGAGTGTATTCCTGCTTCATGCATAGTGTTTCCTAGTTTGTATTGACCTCATCCTTAAAGGAGAATGGAGCAATTAGAAGATGGATGGTTAGATGAATGAATGAATGAATGAAAAGATCTAGCTCAAATGCTATCTCTTTGTATACATTCTTAAAATGTCATTGTTAAGATTTGTTAGTGATTCTCATGTATATATGAATACTTGTCTTAAATATCCGAATCCTCCATATCCTTCCAGCTTTCAATACAGTTTTGCTTTGGAAGGCAGGGCCTTCAGAGAGAATGATACCAAATTCTCACTGTCACATATGGCTGCTGTCAAAAAATAAAGTATTTACCTAGACATTTTCATTCATTACTGAAGTATCATATTACTGAAGAATAAATGGTGTAAAAATTAGAATATTTATAATAACAAACTTTTAATAGAACTAAAAGTGTTAAGACAGTTGGGTACTTATCTGTTCTATGGCCAGATGTGTGAGTCTGCACTTATAAGTCAGCACATAAAAGTTCTAGAGCTGTGGCATTGCTGTGCATTTGGACTCTTTTGCTGTTAATTCTCAATATGAATTCCAAAGAGCTGTCACGGGCAGTGAAGCTAGCTATTATTAGGCTGAAAAATGTAAATTGGTTCTTTAGAGCTTTTAAAGCCATTGAGCTCCCTCTAGGAGGTAGGCATCTCAGTGTCAAAGTTAAAAGTCAAGAGAAGATTTCACCAGAGTAAATACAAAGGTTTTACCACAAGATGGAAACCACTGGTCCATCAAAAAGTCCAAATGAGTTTTTTGGGGGAAAAAATAAACTAAAAATCCCTTACAATTCTGGAAAAACTGTGCTGTAGTTCCTACACCATTCATTTGGATTATTTGTATATAAGGGTGAAAGTCAGCACTTTGATATACAGCATATTCAGCACCATCAGATCATGTACATTCTTTCATTTCAGTTCGAATATACTGTTGTATATAGCCCAAAATACAATAAATATATCAATGTCTAACTATTCATGGACCTTACAACAAACACACATTTATGAAACTTTTTTTGGGCTCTGACTGTCAATCAGTAGTTCAAATCACATGACCCCCAGGCCATCAGTGGGACCTTGAGTAAGACCCTTAACACTCTGCACAGCTGTATGCATGGATAGGATTCTATCTCACTCATAAGTCTGAGAAACAAATAAATGAAATCTGTTGAATCACAATTCACAATTGGTAGTCAATTTTAAATAATAAACTGGAATGTATGGCACACACAATGAGGAAATTATGTTTTTTCTGAAATGTTGCATATGAAGCACATTGTTGCATAAGTGGAGTAGTAATTCTGTGTGCATGAATTGCACTGCATAAGAGAAATGTGTCACAAGGAGCACATATCAGCATGTTTCACTTCTGTCTCATAACCCCAGACTTCCTGAATGAAGAAAATGAGACAAGTCTAAAGACAGAAGAAGTAAAAGTAACAAAGTGCTCTTTTCCTTGATCCAGGGACTTTCATACATTTTCTGCAATGGTTATTTTACATAGGGTTGCAGTGACCCTGGAGCCTGTCCTACGGGACTTGGTCAACACCAAACACACACACACACAATGTACAATTTAGACTTTGGAATTACAATTTAGTTAACAATCAGCATTTCATGTCTTCGGATTGGGGTAGGAAACCAGAATAACCAGAGAAAACGCTCAAAGCAGGTAGTCAGGGCAGACACAAGACTTAAACCCCAAACCCTGGCCATCATGTCCTATGTTGTAGAGTCTATAAGATCTTTATAGTGTATCTTGGTTTTTAAAAGTACACCTTCTTAGGTACATCAGTGATCCTTAAGATTCAATTATGTATCTTAAATTATTTTTAAATATAAAATATATTCAGATTTTCAGGGAGAGGATAGACACTAAAGGTATGCAAGATCCATGGTATGCATTGTAGTACCAGCTCAGCACAAGCAAAAGTACAGTGTGAAATATTTAACCATTTATATTTTCCAAAATAAATAAATATTTTTTTAATTTACATGAATGTACAATAGCTAGCAAATGAGTTGTTTCTGTAATTAATGTAAGCTTTCTTACTGAAATGTTGGTTCACAGATGCAATACATAATTTTATTTTTTTATAAAACTTACAAAATGTTTGACACTTTTACAGGCCTATATAGTGACTATAGAAATCACAGCATAAATCTCTATCTATCTATCTATCTATCTATCTATCTATTTATCTATCTATATCAGTTGTGATATTTTGGTCATTCTACACTGTCCTTTTTATTTCCTGATTTTTGGATTCACTTTTTAATATGTTGTGAATTGCAGGCCTGACCCCTGTAAAAGTGTAATGCAAGGGTTAGGGTTATGTTCACACAGTAATTTTATCACTGCTATTCCCCAGTTGCTGTTGTCACGTCCGGCCGCCCTGCCCGCCCTATGCGGGGCTCGAACCCGGACCTCCGTGGTGCCGCGCGCTCCAGCACGCCGTGAAAGCACAGACCCAAGCGCAGGATTCAGCGAAGCACTGATTTTATTAACATAAACACAATACAGGGGAAAAACAAACATAACGCGAGACTCCATGGTACAATAAACTAAACACACATAACCCCAAACCTAACATAACACCCACGGGACAGCTATACACAGAACATTGACCCACGCCACACATGCACACCAGGATCCCTTTTATAGGGAAACACAACAGGGTAATAAGGGACAGGTGACACAATCAGGATGGAGAACAATGGGCAGGAAATCACACAGACAAACAGGCTTCCAGGATTCTCCCACCAGCGCCCTCCCCGGGCCTGGCAGGGAACTGTCCAGCTACTCCTGACAGCTGTACTATGGATCCATCAGTAAGCATTCCTACTACTGCTTTCTATAGTAATAACATTTATTAGTGGATGGTTATTAGTGAACTAGCATTCTACTTAATAACAAATCAGTTTTCTTGCCAGTAAAATGAAAGATTCCAGAGCGTTTGTATATAAAATCCACTAGTGTATACAGTATATGCATCATATCATATGAGATGAAGGAGAAGGTGTCGCCAACGGTTGCTGGCGCTGGAAGTCTCAAGCACTCACTGAAGTCTTCAGCCTTTTTTTTTTTGCTCCGAGTTGTGGTGAAGGTAGCATAAGTTGTCACCTAGAAGTCCATCTAAATAAACAGAATCTCATGCAGTGGTCCTTGAACTACATTGTTTTTGTTTCCATTTTTTAAAACAAGGTTGATATGAAAATAACAACATTTTGCTTTTCAAGCCCTTAGGCCCATTTCTAATACTTTGAAAATAGAAACTGAAAGTAGGCACTATGTAAACTGAGAAATGTGTGTGACCAATAATTTCATTAAGCATGGTCTAGATATAAATGGGAAAATTCTATAAATATTGATTACTCAAAATTGCCACTTCCTCTAATTGAGCACAATATATATTTGTCTTAGAATTGAGACAAAGAGAGTCTCTGAATCTTTTATCTACAGGCGTAACCTGATTGCCCTCTGAGTGACCCTCCATTTAATAAAACACTCACTTTTATTACGTAAAATTACATTAGGATCATGATAGCAGTCAATCCACAATAACAAAGATTATGGCCTATGGTGGAATATATGATGGATATTTTTCTAAACTAATTTTTATTCTTTTACTTGTGGTATTTTCTTAAATAAATAAATAAATAAATAACACAGGAAAATATGAACGTTGAACCATGTCTTCATTTAAAGAATAATGAAAGCCAGCTTCAAACATGATTAACCTATAACACCAGAGTTGTTTCCACAAGCCCTAGACCTTTGTGGACTTCAACACAGCCATTTTGTTATATCTCTCAGTGTTATCTTTCCTTCTGTTAGTTTACAAGTCTCAAACCCCACCACTGACTGTCCTGCCAGCTTTTTATTTCTTTCCATTATGGTTAGTTTTTTGTAGCATGTGCAACTTCAGCTGCCACCTTGTCAAATTATTTTAGTCTAAAGCAGAGCAAACTATAAATGGGACCACTAGAGAACCTTCAGTATACCATAGCTGCGTCAGTCAATTGTGGCACAAATCAACAAATATTTAACATATATTTCACCTTGTTTTCCTGTCTAATAGTTCAAATTAGCTGCATCAGTAAGCAAACAGCAAGCTGAAACATGCATAAGTACCTCTTTAGGAAGGTTAAAGGTTAAATCTCTGACAATCAGTTCTACAAACAGTGAAAGGATCCAAACATGTAACATGAAGTTCTAACATGTAATAAAATATCTAAATGATTATATTTTTACATTGACAATAAAGCAGTAAGAAAATTAATCCTGCAAGATCTCTTTATGACTGATTTACTGGTTCTATAAATGGAACATTTACAACAGCAATCCTAAGAAACATATGAAATGTACATTTATTTCATTGAAACATTCAAGTGAGTCAGAACTAGCATGAAGAACTGACATGACAGAGCAGAAGGTCTATCATTGAGGATCAAAAGTTGTAGGTTCAAATGACATGTATGTCAGTGAGCCATTATTGGGCACTTAAGCAAGACCCATAACCACAGAACACACTGCCTTGGTTAAAATACATCAAACTTTCATCAATTGTGAAAGCTACTATTTACAGATATTCAACATAAATTGGAAGACTAAAATTCAGCCTGGGCTTGCATTCTGTTCTACCAGCTCTATGCTTGGACAGGATTCTTCTTCCTTGGACAGCTTTTTCAGGTAAAGGTATTTGGCAAATGAGAATATGAAACATGGCAGGATGATTACCTGCCTTCAAAGTTGATTATTTTCCAATGAGAGCTGACCTTGAAGTTTTTTACCAAAGTAAGTATTTTTATGGAATTAAACATCATACTTTTAATTCATTTATGGTTACGTTTAACGTTATGGAATGTATCTGAGACAAGTTAGTTACTTATTTCATAGCAGCTATAAAGTCATTCCCTTACCAGCGTTTCTTTTTTTCTCCATTCAAAGGATCTTTCTTAAATAGTAAAATTTCTATCCATTTATTACTAGTCTTAGAAAATGTGGTGCCAAAAAAAAAACATTAAAAAACATTATTGGTCTTGGATGATGAGGTTGAGTACACAGAAAGAAGCTGTTGTGGTGATAAACTTTCTTGCTGCATATGGTTTGGTAGTTCTTGCCTTATGCTAGCCTCTGAAACAGGTGGCTGCATGGATTTATGGGGTGTTAACAGATTTTGGTTCAGTGGTGAACAGTACATTCCTTGTAGTGAGCATGCATCTGATGGTCTTCTCAGCATTACATGTTCTTAATTGTAATAGTTTCTTGGACTAAGAAGAGCGCCAGACAAACCACATAGTAATGGTGGATGGAAACATGCTCTCAGTGATGACTCTACAAACTGCTTCAAACAGCACTACAGCTATTGTGGAAAAATTCATCAACAACTTCTGACCAATCAGATTCAAGAGTTCAACAGTGCTATGGTTGAAAAGAATCAGTGATTCAATTTTTACAAATGAGAATGAGAAAAACTATAAAAAGCTGACATATACATAAGAACTCATTAAAATACTTTTCAAAACACTGTCTTGACCAATAACTTTGGTCACAGTAGTGAAGCAACAATATTTGGCATATCTGCACTGCCAGAGAGCATGTTTCACTTCTCTCTCACAGTCTCAGGCTTCCTGGATGAAGAAAGCTACTATTAATCAAATTTTGCACTTTTGCAAGTGTAATACACTCATGACTATTTCATTAGCCATGAGCCCAGATGTAGCAGGCAAACTCATAGAAAGCATACTTATTTGAGGGTTCACTGAATATTTCTTATTCTCCTTAAAGAATTTTACTGTCTATTAAAGAAACACTCACAGAGTTCTAGATTGAAACTATAAATGGGACCACTAGAGAACCTTCAGTGTACCAATTGTGGCACAAATCAACAAATATTTAACATATATTTCACCTTGTTTTCCTGTCTAATAGTTCAAATTAGCTGCATCAGTAAACAAACAGCAAGCTGAAACATGCATAAGTACCTCTTTAGGAAGGTTAAAGGTTAAATTTCTGACAATCAGTTCTACAAACAGTGAAAGGATCCAAACATGTAACATGAAGTTCTAACATGTAATAAAATATCTAAATGATTATATTTTTACATTGACAATAAAGCAGTAAGAAAATTAATCCTGCAAGATCTCTTTATGACTGATTTACTGGTTCTATAAATAGAACATAAAATTTTCCAATAAATGTGTCAAAGATTCCTTTGTCCCACAAATCTCACCAATTAAGAAGGGCCTTGGGAAGAACTACAATCAACTGTCAAATTATGTGCTGGGATTTCCACCACATTAATGTTTGTACTGAGCAAATGCTACTTACAACAGCAATCCTAAGAAACATATGAAATGTACATTTATTTCATTGAAACATTCAAGTGAGTCAGAACTAGCAGTTGTATTGTTATTGTTAGTGTTTAAGCCATGGTTTTTATTGCAGGAGAAATTGTTGTTTTATTTTCTCCTAGTCTTTTGTCTTATTGAGAGATTACATGGACTTTGACATGGCAATATGGGGGAGGAGAAAGTGTTCTGTGAAATAAACAGTTACAGAATCAGTCATTATACCTCAGGGTTTGTTTGAACATGTTCAGCATTTTTGCTTGGGGTTAAACTGCTTGCAAATTGAAAAGACTTCGGGCTGTCCCAAAGCTCAATATTCATTCATTTGTATGTGATTGTCACTCAAATGTGATTGTATTGTCAGTGATATGCAAAATTGACAAATATCCTGAAGTAAAAATAATTAGCATTTCTAATAAATTCTTTTATCTTTGTCCATGCATTTTGATCATTGTGTGAACATTTAATGCAAATGTTTCAAATGAGTTTCAAATGCTGCTTTAGTTTGCAACTTTAAAGAGACTTTTTTCATATTTTCACAAAAATGTGAAAAGGTACAGATAGGCAAAATGATTTCTGGTGATCCTTACAGTGTACTGTTTACTGCAGAAACAATGGAATTATTATTACCTTTGATTACAATGTAAACATTTTTTTGCCTCTGATTTTCCTTCATGTTTTTTCCTAAAATTAAATTTTGAGGAATGTTGTAGAAAATTCATTAAGATGGATTTCAGATTAAATAAAGATAATAAATCCTTTGTGCAATAATTAATTCACAGCTACAGAATATGGGCACAGGTTTGTGGACACCTTACCATCAGATGGTCAGGTATGTGTGGGCCTTCTGCAAAGTTAGAAGTACAGGATTTCTTTGTAGGTTGTAGCATTACATTTAATTTCCCTTCAGTGCAACTAAGCGGCGCAAACCTGTTCCAGCATGACAATGCCCCTGAGCACAAATCGAGCTCCATGAATACATAGTTTGACAAGTCTGGAGCAGAAGAACTCGAATGGCCTTCAGCACTGACCTCAACCCCACTGAAGACTGACCACACTCCAGGCAACATTTATTCATTCATTGTCTACCGCTTATCTGATCTATTCTTGGGTCACGGGGAGCCTGTGCCTATCTCAGACGTCATTGGGCATCAAGGCAGGACACACCCCAGGGCACAGGATACATCACAGGGCACACACACACACTCTCATTCACTACGGACAATTTAGAGATGCCAATCAACCTACAAGGCATGTCTTTGGACCGGGGGTGGAAACCGGAGTACCCAGAGGAAACCACCGAGGCACGGGGAGAACATGCAAACTCCACACACACATGGTGGAGGTGGGAATCAAACCCCCAACCCTGGAGGTGTGAGGTACACGTCCCCTCCCCTCCCCTCTCCGCGACTTCACTTAAATATCCAAAGCTCTTTTGAAGCCATCAATCAAATATCTCTCTCTCTCTCTCTCTCTCTCTCTCTCTCTCTCTCTCTCTCTCTCTCTCTCTCTCTCTCTCTGCGCGACTCGTACGGCACACGTGTGTGTCAGAGGAGATTAAAACCTAGCGTGTACGCGAACAAGCTGAACCTTACACTCTGCACACGATCGGAGAACAATCTAATGCTTTTACATTTTTTCCAAACCCACTCGATGGATCATTGAAGGACTATTGGCAATTGCCGACCAGCGGACGCAGTTTTAGAAATCTCTGGATTTCATGACAAGGTAAGCTGTAACCTGTGAAGCTGAAAACAGCATGAATGCTTACTAATATTGCAGATATGAGGAAAACGAAAGATTATTGTGTTCCCGAGTGGTAGTTAGGTCGCAAACTTCAGTTAACTTGGAACAGCAAAGGATTGTAAACGCACAGAGTATAGGAGCTACTACACCCTGTGGACCACTGTTTGTTCATTAGAAGACGAGACTTTAGGATAAAAACAAAGTATTTATGAAAGGAACTGAACATAAAGCCTTTATATAATAAATAAATATAAATAAGCTAATTTAATTTGATTATAATGGGCTATTCATATATCCATATATTATTATTATTATTATTATTATTATTATTATTATTATTATTATTATTGTCATACGTTGTTCTTATAATCATCATCGTTGTTGTTCTTCATCTTCTGTTTCTTTTTCTTCTTCTTCTTTTTCTACTTCTTCTTTCTTCTTCTTCTTCTTCTTCAGGCAACATATTTGTCACAAATATTTCAGTCAGAATAATGAAAAGGTCTGAGAAATCAGCTGCATTGGCAAGATTTAAGATTTAGATCTGACAGCAGGTGTCAGAAATTGCAACTCATGGATGACTATAGGGTATGTGAGGGCATGGATAGAAAAGAGTCAGATATCTAAATATATATATATATATAGAATATATTTGACAGGAATCTATGCTTCTAAAAAGGAAGGCAATAAAGTTTGTGGAGTGAAATTGCCCTATTTAGGTTTCATTCAGTGTTTGAAGAAGCTAAGCAGGTGAATTTTAATTTATTGAGTTTATCCCGAGAGGTGCTACACTTGAAAATTTTCATGCATGTTGCGTATCAGTATTATATCCATATTAGCAATGTTAAATGCATGTGGAAATGTGTCCACTTAAGGTTTAAATCTGAGTGCTCAAAACTACATCCAAGTGTACATTCCATAGTGGAATAGTGTTCGTCTAATGCGTTAAATGAAACATATGAATTGACATGGTTCACAACTGCTTTGAGGGAAAAAACAGCATGCAATTGTTTCATTTTTGGTGCACCAATCCCAGGGTTTACAGCTAATACCATTAGTACACACTATTAGTAAATTGCTTTTGCAAGAGAATATTTGCTTTTGGGAGAATATTTCATAACATGGGTTATGCTTCATCCTTCTCTGCACTACATTATTGGTGTACTTAGATACTACTTAGTAAGCAGCTGTAAGTGGTTTGGAAAGCTGTGTAAACTGGTAGATAAAGTTTTATAAGCATAAAACAATTATATTTATACATGGGTTATGCTGTGTCCTTCGATGCTGTGATAATATAAGCAAAGATAACAAATAATACACATTTTAAAAGAATTCCAGGCCCTGTCCCAATCAACATTCTGCAGAGTAAATAGGAACCCTAAATAGGATCTACTCTACTTAGATACTAAGCAGTTGTAAGTGATTTGAGACATTGTCCAAACTGGTAGATACATCTTACAAAAGTTTTATGAAAATAAAAAATTATATTGTACATGTCAGTGAACACTGTGACAGTTACTAAGTACTTGGGGGATGGGGTCTTTACTGTACCTTCTCTCAAGTGCAATCATGTAACTGAGCTGGAATATGATTCCTGCCTGTTCGAAGCTAGCAGCTCAGATTGTGATTTTCAAAAAAAAACCAACAGTGAATCCTATATACTGTGGACACTGTTGAATCAACACCTATGAATAATCACAAATATCATTTAAGTCCATTTAATGATCACCAGTATGTGTGAACATGTTTTTGTGCTAATTCAGCAATGTAAGAGTTAACCTAAGGCATTTTGTTGCTCATGAAGACCATGTGTTCAGTTGTGTGATGTAAGTTCCCCTCCACAGTTCTTGCACTGTTTAGTCCTGATCTATTTTTTAAGCTGTTACTCTGTCCTTGCATGTTATGCTCCTGTACAGTCACACTGAATGATATGATATGAGAAATGTTGCAACAGGATAATCATCTAATCCAATATAATGGCTACTATTGAAAATGGTCTTGTTGTAGTAAAAAAAAAAAAGAAAGGGAGACATTTTTTTCCCTCTTAACCCAGATGTACTTAATCAGTCTAGACATGTTTAGTGTCTGAAGTTTGTTTTTTTTAGTTTGGTGCTTTAGCTGCAAGTCTAATGCATCTAACAAGTAAGAGATCGTCATTGTGCTAGCTGTATGCCTACATTATCACATCATCACACACATATTGCCAGGAGACATACTCACTAAAGCATTTGTACATAAACATCTGATAAAGCATCAGGAAAAAAAGACATACAAAACAAAATGGACATTTGTAAAAGAAAAGTGTATGTAAGTGTACTTTTTAAATTTTACCTAATATGAAAAGAACATGCTTCTAGTGTTAACAACGTACAGATTCTGAATTTATTATTTTTGAACAATGTAAGTGTATTAAAATTGGGGGCATTGGTGGCTCAGTGGTAGGTTTCTCGCCTATCATGCGGAAGGCCCGGGTTAGATTCCCAGCCAATGCCTCAACCCCAGCCACTGGATGCAGTGCTGGTCCCAAGCCTGGAAAAATGGGAGGGTTGCGTCAGGAAGGGCATCCGGCGTAAAACATTTACCAAGTTGATGTGCGGACCAGTTGGTCCGCTGTGGCGACCCCAAACAGGGAGCAGCCGAAAGCATTAACTAAAAGTGTATTAAAATTGTAAGACATGCCTATATACACTTTAAATACATTTAGTAGTGTGCTTTCTGAGTTGACACAGAATGGTGTGAAAACCGAAAAAACTCCTGTGTGTGGTCAGACTGCAGGTTGATACATCCTTTTTAATGAGGGAGATCAGAGGAGAATGACCAGACAGTTCCAAGCTGACAGGAAGTCTATAGTAACTCAGTTTTAAGTAAGTGGAGACTTTCCTGCCCAGATGTGTTATTCCCCCATTATTTCACTTACAAGCAAGCAGATAAAAGGTTTAGAGTTGATTTAAATTTTTTATGTTGACGTAAGTCTCCATCGATGAAACAAAGTTTCTACCCAATAGTGAAATATATTAGCACTATATACTTTATAGAGTACTGATACACATTTGATACATTATACACATTTCAACTGTATCTGGTATAGAAATTAGAATTCTGAATACTTTATGAATATCCAAATGAACAAACCTGTTTATTTAAATTAATTCAATATAAGTATTCTTTTGCCAGCATCAGAAAAAGCCTCAATAAAACATAGAAATACATTTATTAAAGCCAAAAAAAAACATTTTAGCAGTAATAGCTGTCACAGACTACACCACCAGACATAATTACAGTATATTCGCCCACTTTTGTTTGCCTAGTTCACCTGTAAATCAATCACATCCTCATTCAGAGACTCCATGAAGACTCCAAATGTTTGCACATTTTTAATCCTCAAAGAAAGAGTTCATTCTCATTCTGCATAGTTTATGAAGCTGTTTGATAATTGTTTAGATTGCCTGCTATTTGGATTTTTGTTATTGTTTTATTCTGTTTATTCTAGCTGCAATTTGAGTCTGCTCCTTGGGATTAATTTATTGGTCTGCTGTTTACGGTTCTTTTGTGCTTCCTTTACTCAGACAATGCCTTTCTGTTATTGCAATAGCAAGCCTCATGATAATCATGTATATTATTTGTTTGTTAAAAAATAATCCTACTGAATTATATTTTTTGAATGAATACTAAAATATACATATATCATATGTGTATATATACCATACCATAGCATTCGTATATGCTTTTTAAACATGGCGTTCCAGTGTTCGTTCCTTCTGATGTCTTCTAGGACGACTTTCCACTACATTTTGTCATGTGTCTGTGGGGATTCAACCATTCAGCCAAAAGAACATTACTAAGGTCAGGCACAGATGTCAGATGAGAAGGCCTGGGGCAGAATCAGTGTTCCAGTTCATCCCAGAGGAGTTCAGTGGCACTGACTTTTGGGGCTCTCTTCAGGCTACTCGAGTTATTTAACTTGTTCTTGGCAAACCATGTCTACATGGAGCTCACTTTGTGTACAGGGGCGTTGTCATGCTAGAACAGATTTGGGCCTCTTAGTTCCAGTGAAGGGAAATTCCAATTCTGCAGCAATCGATCCAGTGGTGTGATTTTAACTTTATGGCAACAGTTTTGCAAAGATCCACATATAGGTTTGATGGTCAGGTTTCTGCAAACATTTGTCCTTATAGTGTGCTACACAAAATAAATAAAAAATTAATTTGAATATGTATTTGACTTCCATATCCAAGTCAGTGAAACATTCTGAGCTGCTGTAGATGATGCAGTGATTGGATGACCAAAGCAGAACATCTCTAGAAGTCAAAATATATTCTATACTACAGTGGTGTGAAAAAGTATTGGAGGGTTTTCGAGCATGAACCACCTTTTTAAGGTCATGCCACAGCATCTCAATCGGATTGAGGTCAGGACTTTGACTAGGCCACTCCAAAGTCTTCATTTTGTTTTTCTTCAGCCATTCAGAGGTGGACTTGCTGGTGTGTTTTGGATCATTGTCCTGCTGCAGAACCCAAGTTCGCTTCAGCTTGAGGTCACAAACAGATGGCCGGACATTCTCCTTCAGGATTTTTTGGTAGACAGCAGAATAAATGGTTCCATTTATCACAGCAAGTCTTCCAGGTCCTGAAGCAGCAAAACAGCCCCAGGCCATCACACTACCACCACCATATTTTACTGTTAGTATGATGTTCTTTTTCTGAAATGCGGTGTTACTTTTACGCCAGACGTAATGGGACACAGACCTTCCAAAAAGTTCAATTTTTGTCTCGTCAGTCCACAGAGTATTTTCCCAAAAGTCTTGGGGATCATCAAGATGTTTTCTGGCAAAACTGAGACGAGCCTTTATGTTCTTTTTGCTCAGCAGTGGTTTTCATCTTGGAACTCTGCCGCACAAACCATTTTTGCCCAGTCTCTTTCTTATGGTGGAGTCATGAACACTCACCTTAACTGAGGCAAGTGAGGCCTGCAGTTCTTTGGATGTTGTTGTGGGATCTTTTGTGACCTCCTGGATGAGTTGTCTGATAGATCTCAATTACTTTCTTTCTCATTTGTTTTTGAATTGAGTAGTGTGTGATTGCGTGAGTGAATGAGTGTGTGTGTGTGTGTGTGTGTGTGTGTGTGCCCTGCAATGGGTTGGCACTCCGACCAGAGTGTATCCTGCCTTGATGCCCAATGACGCCTGAGATAGGCACAGGCTCCCCGCGACCTGAGAATAGATCAGATAAGCGGTAGACAATGAATGAATGAATGGATCGATCGATCTCGGCATGATGTCTAACTTTTGAGGATCTTTTGTTCTACTTCACTTTGTCAGGCAGGCCCTATTTAAGTGAGTTGTTGATTGTGAACAGGTCTGGCAGTAATCAGGCTTGGGTGTGGCTAGAGAAATTGATCTCAGGTGTGATGAACCACAGTTAAGTTGTTTTAACAGGGGGGCAAACACTTTTTCACACAGGGCCATGTAGTTTTGGATTTTGTTTTCCCTTAATAATAAAAACCTTCATTTAAAAACTGCATGATGTGTTTACTTGTGTTATCTTTGACTAATATTTAAATGTGTTTGATTATCTGAAACATTAAAGTGTGACAAACATGCAAAAAAAAAAAGAAATCAGGAAGGGGGCCAACACTTTTTCACACCACTGTATATCCAGTTTCTTTTTTCATTTGGCTGCTATTGAGAAATTGAAAATAATTAAAGTCATTAAGTCATTTTAATGTTGTTTTTTTTTAAATTGGCATGTTAAATTGGCATGATTAGTTAAATCTTCTTTTGTTTAAGTATGATTCAATGTGTTTATATAAATAGATTTATTCCAGTGTAGGTCCTAATGGTATAATGAAATGTGATTTTAAATGTTTTTCCTAGAAAAATACATTTTGAAAAATGTAGAAAAGAATAATGTAGGTGTATTTACAGAAAGTATATTAAATAGAATAAAAAGTACTTTTATTATTATTTACATACATGAAGTATACTATTTATACACATGCATCATTTTCAAAAGAGTAATTACAGTGTATTATCAGCCAGATAAGTTCTAGTGTACAATTCTTCCTTCGATCTTCAGATGACACGTCTACCTCAGTTTGCTTGTGCAGAAAACTGTGCTAAACATTTATGGCATTTGGCAGACACCCCAATGTGACGAACATTTTTATCTTATTTTATATAATTGATCATTTGAGGATTAAGGGCCTTGCTCAAGGGCCCAGCAGTGGCAGATTGTTGGACCTGGGATTGGAACTCACAACCTTCCAATCAGTAGACCAACACCTTAACCACTAAGCCACCACGTGCCTGTGCCATGTGCCGCACTTCAGTAGCTAATCCTTCAAGTCTGTCAGTCAGACTGGCAGCTTCCACCTCCTCTTTCCGAACCTTATCCATCTTTTTTGTAGCTTTTGGCAGATTGACCACAAAACAATTAACTTGATAAATTAATTGAACATTTTGGGGTTAAACGTAAAACAGCCAGTTTTAAACTGTTTTCCCCCCTGCACTGTTGTTTACAGTGTCCGAAAATATATAAGCATCTCAAGTTTTAGGCCATGGGGCACATGTAGTTTGAAACATTTTAAACTATTGGTAGTAATAACTACAGTTTAAGCTTCCCATCTTTGAGAGCTTAATTAGACTTGTAGTTCCAGGGCAAAGCTAAAGATGCAGATGTGTTTTGTTTTGTTTTTTGTGAAAAGCAAAAAAAATTCTATATCTTGCATAAAATGGGATAAAATACTGATGTAGCTAAATTTGATTTTATAAATTGTATACCACCATACTGGTGTATAGTGTCTGCACTAAACAGTTTCACCTTATGTCGGAACTCTCTCTGGGTGGACATTCTACAGGGTGGTTCTGAAGTCTTCTCCAATTACCTATATTTACCAAACACTTTGCTAATTTATAAGACAGAAAATAATGAAACTTCTCCAGGCTTGGATGAGAAGAAGCAACCAGCTTTATTGGCACTCAAAATACACAGCTTCAGGCCTGATGCGGTCAAGTGCACCCCCCCATACAAAATTACCCCTATATATACAGGCATCTTTACCCCTCCTAACACTTGTTTGTCTGAGATTGTTTTGAGGATAGACAATTTTTCTGCTGAATATGCCCCATAAAATTACACCTCCTTCATTTGTCCATAACTGCTGGCCTTGAGGATACCAACTGTAGGCCTTTAAGTCAGGCCTTTAAATCAGGCCTAGGACTGTCTATTATAGTTTGATTTTAATTTAACATGTTATAGTATTTGCAGAAAAGGGGTATTACTGATTATACATTAGGAACTTATTTATTATATCCCATACATCAATGTACTTGAGTGCTTGCTTTGTGGGGTTACCTGCCATTTACTTAGAGCACTAAGACTTTTCCCCAATTCTTATTTATTTGTTTATTCATTTATCCTTGTATATTCACTTACTTGGTTTTATTGTCTAAGAGGTTAAACTTATTTGCTCTGAAGATACTTTAGTTTAGTTTAGTGTAATTTTAGTCTAGTCTCCTCCCATATTTCTATCACGTATCCCCCATTCGTATTTCCCCTGTACATCATATCTGTGCTTGACTGCCATTCGGTGCTTTTTGCTATTTTTTCCCCATGTTTTGGTTAATACCAGCCACTAAAATGGTTCGATTTCCATTTTGATTTAACTTTGGCTTGGGCCCTGACCCGCCTCGCTTACAAACACCGCCACTTTCCTCCTCACCTCTCACAGTCCACTTCCATCTCTGAACCGGACCTGATTTATTCCCACTGAATTCTTACAGCTCACCTCCACCTTACCTTCTACCTAGGTAAGTCGTTTTCCCTATTTACCTATTCCCTCTACCTTGTGCTCTCTCTGTGATGTACTTTGCTTTTAGTACAATAAGGTATATGTGAACTTCTACTCCTAATATTAATTTCTCATTCGGTTGTTTTGCTTCATCAGGCTTTCATATCTTGTTGTTGTCCTATCTGAGGGTTGTTATGACATTCCCCTCTCCTATTCTCAGGGTTGCCGTACATTTTGTTTTGAGAACGTGCACGTCGGCCTTGCTGACTGACTTTCCCATGGTCCTTAGGCATGGGCACAGACGTGCGCGTGGCTTCGGCTTCGCAGGCCAAAGGCCTCTCCGACATACCCTGAGGTGTTCATACATGGCTGCTATCTCGGCTGATGACTAAAGCTGATAATTGCTCATCTCTGTTTTTTTGTAATGAACTTATGGGTTCCCCTAAATTAAGTTTTTTACTTAATAAACTACTCAATACTTGATTATGTGTCTCTATTATTTTCTATTATTTTTTTCTATGCTATTCTAAAACTATTTTGTATTATAAAGTAAGTTTTAGCTGACACCTAAAGGTTATACTGTTTTGATATAGATTTAAGCTGAGGATAGTAAAGTGAGATTAATGTATTTATGGATTAAAATAAGTAAAGAACAGAGTTGCTTAATCTGAGTAATTTATTAAAGATTAAACGATTACTGATTAAAGTAGATAGTAAATTATTATTAAATGATTAAAGTAGATTGTAAATTAGAGTACCTTATTAAAAGATTACTAAAATGACTAAATGATTAAAGTAAATTAGAGTAACTTATTAAAAGATTTAATGATTGAAGTAGATTAATGATTGTAAATGAACAGAATTTGATTTATGCAAAAGTATGATTTTCAAGGAAATTTTTCAACACTTACCAGGTTTTATTACAATAAACTACTTGTAGCATTGTTGCCAGGGTATGAAAAAAAATCTACTGCAATGGCTGTTTACAGTTTTTTTTAGTAATTACTGTAATTGGTAGCTGAAGTATATTATTGCAAAACATAATTCATAAGAGGCAGCATGGTGGCTTACACCTCAAGCGTCCTGGGTTTGAGTCTCACTCCCGTTCACTGTGTGTGTGAAGTTTGCACGTTCTCCGGTGCTCTTGCACGTGCTTCCGGTTTCCTCCCACAGTCCAAAGACATGCTTCTAGGCTGATTGGAGTCTCTAAATTGCCTGCAGTGTGTGATTGCGTGTGTGCCTTGCGATGGGTTGGCACTCCGTCCAGGGTGTATCCTGCCTTGATGCCCGATGGTGCCTGAGGCACAGGTTCCCTGTGACCTGATGATAGATCAGATAAGCGGTACAGACAATGGAAATAATTCATAAGAATTACATTAAAAATGGGTTACTCTAATATTAATCCATGCTGTTAAATTGTTATTTTTTTAATGAAAAAAGGTCATTCAAATAAATTGTATATTATAAAATATATTTTATTGGTTTAAAGATTATGAAAAAGAGCTAAATTTAATTACATGGGGAAAAGTTAACTCTGTATGATCATCTATGTTACCGTAGTGATGCAAGGTTGAGGAAACCTAATTAACTTATGTTAACTAATGGGGACAAAATTAAAACGCAGTTGTGTTTGTCATATTAAACCTTTACACCCTCACTGATAGTTTAATGATTTGCTTGCTTATTTATAGGATAATCCATGGTGGATTGATCAGAAAGCAGGAACCAACTGCAGTGAAGGCAGAGACATGGACTTACACTAAGGCAGAGACAGACATCAAACAAAGAAACACTTCCAAAGGCCTAAACAGAAAACAAATAGAATCATCTTGTATGTGTGTTAGTGCATCAAATTCTTGGATTATAACTAAAATGTCTTAAGCATGGCGCACCTCTTATAGAAGAGTTTTGTGTCTTTTTTACAATTATGGTAACTTATCCCTTTTAATTACAATTAGTTACTGTGATCAATTCATAAAAAGTAGTAAGTTACAGTTATTAATAAGTGGCAGCCACAGAAAACCCATGATGCAATGCATATTACAATTAAATACTGTATAATTATATTATTGTAATTTACCGGCCATTTTTTATAGTAATTTACTGGCCATTTACTTTATACACTACCGTAAGGGTTAACAGAGTGACTAGGTAGCAGTTTTGTCACATATTGTGCACAGCCCAAAGCAGTTCTATTTGACGTCTGTGTTTACAGCTCAGCTCAGTCACATGTTCCATTAGATCGACAGTGATAAATGTTGCGTTGGCTGTAGTCGTTCTGCTGCAGCTGCATGCAGATGTCTGGTTGATTTGGCGTATCTCACAGGTTCATGAACATAGTGACAGTGTTGATATCTGGAGCAGCTGTTTGCTTGTATATTGTTGTGATAACACACTCCAGTGAAAGTCTGAGTGTTTGCTTTAAAGACTTTGTTGGCTTAATGATGCTGCTACATACAGGCGGTGCCAATTTGCAGTCACGTCAGATGTCTAAACCTCTTCTGTTTATCTTATGATATTGTATTTATGTAAGATAAGTGTTAAGAATTATTCATGCTGCTACTTTCAAACTGGGTTCTTATAATTAATTTGAGTTTAGAAGAAATGCTTGCTGCCTGTATGGAGCCTTTTTTTTTTTTATCGAAATCAGAGATAGTAAACAAATAGCAGTGAGATTGAGACGTGACCCACTACAAATTCTTTAAACTACTGCTCATTAATGTTCCATCAAACTTTTATTTTTTGGTGAGCTAAACCTGTTTCTAGTAAACGGTCCCTTCTGTCATTTGAAGCTACTTTCTTCTTCTTCTTCTTTTGGCCTTTCCCTTCAGGGCATGCTACAGCGAATCATCTCTCTCCATCTATCCCACTTGCACCCACTAGTTTCATATCCTCATTTATTACATCCATATACCTCCTCTTCGGCCTTCCTCTTTGCCTCCTGCCTGGCAGCTCCATGTCCAACATTCTCCTACCAATATACTCACTCTCCCTCCTCTGAACATGTCCAAACCATCTTAATCTGGCCTCCCTAACTTTGTCCCCCAAATGTCCAACATGAGCTGTCCCTCTGATGAACTTGTCCTAATCCTGTCCAATCTTGTCACTCCCAAAGAGAACATCTTCAGCTCTGCTACCTCTAGCTCTGACTCCTGTCTCTTCCTCAGTGACACTGTCTCTAAACCATACAGCATGGCCGGTCTCACCACTGTCCTGTACACCTTCCCCTTGATTCTCGATGATATTTTCCTAACACACAGAACTCCCGACACCTTTCTCCACCCATTCCAACCTGCCTGCACTTGCTTATTTATCTCTTTCCCACACTCTCCATTACTCTGGACTGTTGACCCCAAGAACTTAATTATTATGTCATTTGAAGCTACCTGGTTAGCATTAACTGGCTAGTCTTAGAAGGCAACTTTATACAGCACCTTCATGGGAACAAAATTGAATTATTGATAGTTAGAGATGTTATGAAGCTAATGTAGCTAGTTACAGCCAGTGCTTTTTGAGTATAGTGGTAAATGCTGACTGTCATTCTGATGACTAGCATAAAGCCATTTCTTTCTCTCAGTGTGAAATGAATGAAAGCTCAAGTGTGCAGGTTTGCTTTGATTACTTGAGAATCTGGAGATGTGACTGCGAGCTGTATGTGCTGTGTCTATTGCCTTTGGGAATGATTTTGAAGTTCCTGCTGCAGTGACATTTTGTATCCTGTTTTCTGTTTTGGGGGGGAAACTAATAAAACAAAGATTTCTACAGCCCATATATGGTATAGGATCTTTGAATGAATCAAGATGTGACTTCCTTTGGATGTCTTTATCTCTTAAGCAAATATTATCATGGTGAAAATCCCGAAATAATTTCAAGAGTGAATTCTACAGAATTTTTTTCTCAACTACACATTTGACATGTTACAGTAGTTTGGGATTAAATTTATTTGTATGTAAAGGTGGAAAAAAAGATATTGTTTAAGGTAAAAACATAAGCAAAGAAATTGAACACTCATCTGAAATACTGAACTAACATTAGCTCTTTGTGACACTTTGCCAAAACACACACTCCTGTCAGAGTGATCCTATGGTATTATTGACAGTTTGACACTGTTATTTGTCACATACAGAACCATACACAGTGTGACATGTAGCGAAATGCTTTTTGATTGTTTGTGGCATTCAATGTGAATATAAATAGAATAAAAATGATTAAAATAAAAACATCTAGGACAAGTATATAGAAAAAAATATACAGAAAATCTAAAATAGATCCAACATGACTGCACACCAGTGCACAAAGCAAGGTCCATAAAGACATGGATGAGCGAGTTTGGTGTGGAGGAACTTCACTGGCCTGCACAGAGTCCTGACCTCAACCTGATAAAAGGCCTTTGGGATGAATTAGGGCAGAGACTGCGAGCCAGTTCTTCTCGTCCAACATCAGTGCCTGACCACACAAATGCAATTCTAGAGGAATGGTCAAAAATTCCCCTAAACCTTGTGGAAAGCCTACCCAGAAGAGTTGAAGATGTTATAGCTGCAAAGGACAGGCCAACTCCATATTAAACCCTACGGATTAAGAATGGGATGTCATTAAAGTTCATGTGCATGTAAAGGCAGACAGTTCCAAAACTTTTGCCAATATAGTGTATATGAATATGAATAGGTGGAAAAACCATATGCTTACTGTGTAGTGCAGATGTGTGTAATTGCGTGCAATTTTAGTGCTAAAGAATAATTACATAAAACAACCATAAGAAGAAATTTCAACCAGTTTCATTACGAAATAAGTGCAACAAAAATGACAAGATGTGGTTTATAGTTCAATGACATCCTCAAAACAGTTGTGTAGGCTTTAAAATAAATTCGACAAAAGGTAGCACACTTTACAAACACATTTTTCCTCTATAAGCTGGTTTTCTTGTATAAAAATGTCCAAAAAAACTACTGTAAACCTTCTTGGAATCAATTATCAGAGATCTGAGTCTTTTAATTGATAAAATAGTTTTTATTTTTAACATTTTATTATGTTGAATTAAAACATTACTAAACAAAACATTACTAAACAAACAAACTTTGACTGAGCTTTTCAGAGGGAATGTATGTGCCTTTGCAAGGCATAGATGTTTGATTGCTCAATAAGATACTAGACACCTGTACAGTGATGTCAGTGTTCGCTGAAAATGCATACGAGTGTGCTTAATGGAGCACTCTTACTTTGCTTTGCTTTTCCAGATTGGAGATGCATAATGAACTTGAACATTTGTCTTCCACTGAAGTTTATACCAGGCCTCACTTTTGGAACAACCGTGTCATCCTCTTCTTCATGATTTTCTTCATCCACCTCTGACACTATTATTAAATTGCACCATTTCTCGCAGTTAGTTTTATGGACCCTGTGACGACTTTTCAGCATCCTGCTCATCTGTACCGTTCTCAGCTACATAATCCTTAACAGGGCATTGTCATTTCTGAATTAATTTGAAGTCTAAAATGTTTAAACTAATACATTTAACTTAGTTAAAACTTAGTTAACTTAGTTAAACTTAAAGCAATTTAAAGCAGCTAGCAGTCCTTGTGCATGTTGCCTTGGTAACCATAAAGTTGTCTCATATGGTAGAAAATAAAAGCAGGATTGGATGGAAGAGAACCATGTGATATTCTAAAATTTTAAAGCATTTCTTGTGATGTTTATTGTCCACTTTATTTTTATCATTTGTAAATAAACTGGCTCCATAGAGGGTTGAATTAATGTTCATTCACAGGGACAACTATTAGTGAATGTGATCTAAAAATAAAACTTTCTCAAACAGGAGAAAATATTGATCAGAATTTACAGTAAGGCTCTTTAGGGTCAGGACTTCTTCCATGAGGTGTGCACTTTAAACGGTTACAGTGTTCAGAGGACTTTGTACTTCTCAGTAGCATGAGATTCTTTTTGTCTTATCAAAAGAGGGAGAGAGAGAGAGAGAGAGAGAGAGAGAGAGAGAGAGAGAGAGAGAGAGAGAGAGAGAGAGAGAGATGGTGATAGTGAGGGAATTAGTATTTATAGCTGCTATATTAGTGATAACAGGAAGTATGTGAACTTGTTACAACGACATTCAATGTAGCTTAAATTGAATAAATAGTACAATGTTTTATTATTTAATGAAAACACTGCAGTTTGCTGTTACAGAAAAATAATTAAATAACTGTAAAGTAGGAACGGACATAGACTTTACAAGACTCTGTTACTGATTATTTTCCTATAACTTTGTGCTTTGAGTCAGTGCATGCAGGTAGCCTTGCACTTTGCCTGTTTAAAAGTGTTGTAATAATCTGCTGCCAAATGGACTGATGATGAAAATGCTCGCATAAAACGGCTAAACCAGACACTATACACATATGATCTTTAGCTTTATGTTTCCAATAAAAACAGCTAGCTTTATGCATTATTTCATTATACAGTCATTTGAATCTTATGATGCACCACCGCTAAGAAACTAACAACCACCCATGACTTTTTTTTAGCATTTGATAAGTTTTAACATTTGGAAGTTCCTCTTAAGTCCAGAATTCTAGTAGACATGAATTCATGCATTTGGGACAGAGCCACAGAGGCTTTTTAACTCAGTCAATTATTTTACTGCAGTGACTCCACTGAGATATTTATTACACAGGGAGACTGTTACTGATTTATTTTATTCTAACCACAAGATCAAAGCAGAAGGGATTTAGGGGGGAAAGGTTTTCCTAGAACAGCACATCTTAGTGTAAAGTGTTTTATTCATCTTTCAGTTTGGTAAACTGATGTGGTAAATTTTTAATTTATTAATGAATGACATCATACATTTGAACCATTTATAGTTATGCCTAATTTCTTGGAACATCCACAAGAAGCAAATTGAATTCATTTATTATATTATGTAGAATGTCTGCTATACGTCTATTTGAATGAGCTGAAATTATAATATTCAAATATGCTCATTAACATAAAAATGATATTATGTTTGAATTTTTAATCACATTTGCCTCACACCTACATGGTTGGGGGTTTGTTTCCCACTATAGTCCAAAGTTCAGTCCGTTGACATGAGTAGGTTGATTTGACATCTCCGCATTGTGTGAATTGGGGTGTGTGTGTGTGGTGGCACCCAGTCCAGAATGTCCTCTGGCTTATGCCCTGAGTCCCCTAGGAGAGACTCCTGGCTTTATATATGCATCTATCCTTCCTATCCATCTATCCGTTCCTATATAATGGATAGATGGATAACTGTCTGAACCATGTGGTTAAAGGAAATTAATCAACACCTTCTGTGATCTAATTAGATTAATTGAAAAATAGGAACGTTGCTAGCTAACCTAACCTATACTCTGGGAAACATAATTGCAAACATTTTGAATCGCAAATGCATGAATAAATTGGTTTAAATGTTTGTTTTTTTACATTGAACTGGATTAAAATTAATTTTTCATAATAAATTCATAAGGGGGCACGGTGGCTTAGTGGTTAGCACGTTTTCCTCACACCTCCAGGGTTGGGGGTTCGATTCCCACCTTCTCATGTGTGTGTGGAGTTTGCATGTTCTCCCCGTGCCTCGGGGGTTTCCTCCGGGTGCTCCGGTTTCCTCCCCCAGTCCAAAAACATGCATGGTAGGTTGATTGGCATCTCTAAATTGTCCGTAGTGTGTGATTGCGTGAGTGAATGAGAGTGTGTGTGTGTGCCCTGCAATGGGTTGGCACTCCGTCCAGGGTGTATCCTGCCTTGATGCCCTATGACGCCTGAGGCTCCCCGTGACCCGAGTATAGTTCGGATAAGCGGTAGACAATGAATGAATAAATTCATTATATCATTACTGATGAGATAAAAACATGAATTAGCTCAAATTTGTGCTAATTAATTACATCTCTTTTGTCTAGTGGTGAAAAGGTTACTTCGCACTGAAGAGCCTTGTATGTGATTGTAGTTTGCTCATTATTTATTGCATTATGAGTAAAATTCAGTCTATTCTGTGAGATTTTCTTATCCTTATGGAATATTCCAGTTCTTCAATATCACATTCAAAAATATTAACGGTATAGCCTGTATATTGTCGGTTGTGTGTGTGTGTGTGTGTGTGTGTGTGTGTGTGTATTATGTCTATAAAAAGCTTGTGGAAGCTCATGTGCTCTATCTAATAACCTGTCATCTGCTGTGGAGTTTCATATCCCACCTGCTAGAGTGTAGAGAGCTAAACACACACACACACACACACACACACACACACATACATCCTACACTTAGTCCATTCAGTGCTCTTATGCTCTCTCTGTCTCTCTCTCTCTATCTCTCACAGGCACACACACATGTGTGTGCACTAGTACTATGCTTCAATAAAAACCCATACATATTATTACACTCCAATTGTATTTTATTGATCCCAAAATGGTTGACACAGGGTGAAGGCCCACTTGGTAAGCAGTCAGTGATGATAAGTGTTTGCATGAACACCTCAGTGTGCAGCTGCATGGTTCCTGCTCATGCACACAGTGGAAGGAATTTTTATAACAGGAGTTAACAAATCAATGACTGTAGGTTAAATTTTTAAACCAGATCTTTAACCGACCCATGATTTTGTTTCTCATGCTTATGATTTATATGAAGTCAGTGACTAGGGGTATTAATACAAAAATAAGTCAATGACAATAAAGCCACTGATTTTCTAAGTGAATTTATGATACAGTATACAATGTATTACGTATTGCATTGTATATGTATTATACAATTGTATATATGAACATATTGTATATATTCAGCAGAATCTGACCCCTGAACATTTGCACATTTTGTAGAGTTAGTTGTGTAAAAACCTGGAATTGACACTCAATTGGACCTTTAACCCAAAGGGATGATGGGCTGTGGGGTCAGTACAGTTTGTAAAATTATTTCCAATTAATAAAATATCAAAATTATTCATCTTTATTGTACTGAAACCCTTAAAAATAGTCTGTGAACCATACAAGAGCCTAGCAGTACCTCTCAGCATCATTCTACAGCCACCTTTCTTCACTGTGAGGATAGTCCTCGTAATTGGCACACAGCATATTAGGTTTCTGTCAAATGCAGAGGTCTGTGCCACGACCAAAACGTTAAGTTTAGCTCTCATCAATCTACAGGACCTTTTCCACTTTTGCTGAGTCACCAACATGGGTTTCATTTGGCACACCGCTCTTCTATAAAAACCCAGTGCCACGTTCTCCTGGGAGCAGCTGCTCCTATCAGAGCTGTGGATCTCTCCAGCTCCTTCAGTTCCCCCTGGCCTCCAACACCTCTTTCACCCTGATAAATGTAGTCCATGTAAAAAGAGTCGATGTTCCTCTGTCATATGGTAAAGTCATGCTGTTTTCTTGTCTTTGTAATGAAGTCTGTAACTCAGTGACTGATTTAAATGTTAATAAATACAGAAGCCAATACCCTTTTCTCACATTGTAATAGGAGCAGTGAAGTTAAAACAAATAATGAGCAGAAATGCTACACAAGTGAATAACACAGAAGTCAATGCTTCCTTTGTAATAAAGTCAATGATAATAAATTATTTTTGTCCTCATTTCCTTTTTTTAATGGAAAAAGGGATTAGATGATGGGGGCAATAAAACCAGCTTATATGCTAGCTTTTTATTGAGTAAGATTTCTGGCCTCTGTTCCTGTTTCTGACACACGAGTGACATCCATGTTCTTTTCCTTTCATTCTTATAGGAGTGAGTTTGTCTTTCATCATGACTTGCGTTAACTTTCACTTAAACTAGTTAGCCAAAAAAAACCTAATAAATACAAAATCCTGTGCTTTGTGATATGATAAAAATGCTAATAATGTCAGGATGCTATGCTAACACTAGTTATGTGAGGGTTTTTATTTTTTAATGATGCCAGATGTTTTGTTGGTGGAAATTCTAATAAAAGAATAGGTCATGAGGTCAGAGGTCCTTGCTTACATTCTGTTCTTGATGCACAGCTGTTAAACGCTATGCTGAAGAAAAAACACCACATATCAGGTTTAGCAGCAGGGGCTTCTCGTGTTGACTAGAAAATGTGGTCTTGCAGGTGCAGCTTGACTTTCAGTGTACATTAAGATGGAAATTCAGATCTGTAAAGAAGCAAAAAATCATATGTCAATCTGTTATATGATAGATTTTTGAAATGGTCAGTCTTATTATAGATAAGAATGCTGTGAGCACATCAGAATTTTTTTTTTTATTTGAAGGAAATGCATCACTGCACTGGTTCACCAGGTGGACAAAAAATCATATTGCTTTACTTGCTGTATTTAGTACAGCTAAGATTGGAGTCATGCTGTAGAGGAGTCTTATTTTAGGTCTAGCTTAAACACTTAATGCCTATTTCAGTCATTTCATAGCAACAGACACCATGGAAGCTGGTATAAATGGACAAGCCAGTCTAAGCTCACTATCTTTAAACAATTTTTTTTTAAAACATCAGGTTTATATTAGGTTTCAATATAGGGTTTCATATTTGGCATCCTCGTCAGATTATTTACTGTTAATAAAAGTCTTTGAAGGGCTTTTCACACTTGAAGTAGTTAACCCTGGGTCACTGTAAATCCCGGTTAAACAGAATCCTGGGTAATCTTGTTTCATGTTTCATACTGCTCATACTTCACCCAGGGCTAACAGTTAATCCTGGATATTCCTAATCTGATGCTTCATTTCAGTTCAATTTTATTTGTATAGTGCTTTTAACAATGGACATAAAGCAGCATTATAGGAATATAAAAGGTTAATAGGAATATAAAAATGCAGAATATAAATTATTACATTTAAAATTTATGGGGCATTGGTGGCTCAGTGGTAGGTTTCTCACCTATCATGTGGAAGGCCCGGGTTTGATTCCCAGCCAATCCCTCAACCCCAGCCACTGGATGCAGCGCCGGTCCCAAGCACGGAAAAATGGGAGGGTTGCATCAAGAAGGGCATCCGGCGTAAAACATTTGCCAAGTTGTTGTGCGGACCAGTTGGTCTGCTATGGCGACCCCGAACAGGGAGCAGCTGAAAGCAACTAACTAACATTTATAATTTATTAATATTTCTTTTTCCTTGCCATTGTTTCAAGAGGCAAAGGTGGCAAGGAAAAACTCCCTGAGACGATATGATAAAGAAACCTAGAGAGGAACCAGACTCAGAAGGGAACCAATCTAGGAAACACCGGATAGTGTGATTAGAAATAATGACTTTTCTCACTGTTTCTCTTCAATACTTTTTTCACTGTACTTTCCTAAATCGTCAGTTATAAAATAAGAATTATTTGTATATTTGTGATGTCAACATCCATGATAAATACAGCATACATCAGAGAGGACAGGCCTGCTGTTCTGCACCTGAGCAGGTATTTTTATTATTTAAATTATTATTTTTAATTTAGGTATTTTTTAGGTTTTTGTTATCCCAGCTTTCTAATCTTCTTCGGTCTTTTTACATAGTTGTCACATAGTTGGCCAAGTGTTTGTTGATATCCAACTTCTGCAAATTTGTCAGTGTCATGAATATAATATAAGCAAATAAAACCTACATTACTGTTAATGCTACCGATGTTACAGAATAATTTATTTCTGGGAACCTCAAAGGGAAGCTTCAAACATCCAAGTGCTGAATATTACCATAAAAAGCTATTCTAAAAATAGACGTAATCACTTTAAACCATTTTTATGGTCTCCCATAAATTAACCAGCCAAAACCAGCTAATCATTTTTCACAGACAAATACCCAAACACATTCCTGTATTATTCTGTAGAAATATGTATCAGAAACTGCTCTGTTTGCTTCACAGCATTTCTCAAACATTCCGGGCATCAGGCATTTGCATAGGCAACTTCCTGTCTGCTATCCTGGATAGACAAAGTAAACGGTTTGTGCTAAATGATTAATGAGAGCTGTTTGTGGAAGGAAGGAGAGCTGTGTAAGTTGTCTTCACCCTCAAAGGTGGGCAGAGACATGTCCAGACAGTAGGCGGTTGTTGGGAAATTGAGGTATGTGGTTTTACAGTTCAACGGACAATTAGTAAGAGAAAGAAAAACGGAGAGTGATGACAAAGCGCACAGTCACTGCCAGATGTGAAGCTGTGTTGCGATTGTGGTGAGGTTTACATCAGAGCAAGGAGCTGAGTTGGTGGATTGATTGCTTATATAGAAAAGTGTGATTCAGAGTTAACACTAACTTGAAACCCTCCACATATAATGAGCAGAAGTATATGAGCCTTATCTCTACTAGATAAAATTTTGGAGCCATCAACAGCTCTTAGGGGAAGATATTTTAGATAAGAGATTTTGAGATTAAGAGATTTTGAGTATTTAATCTGAGAAATAATCAAATCATTTGTTTCTTCTGTCTCGCATCTAATGTATGCTTAGTTGTTTTGTTTTAAATAGTCAACCAGGGGTAGGGTTGACTAATACAAACATAATATGGATAAACTAAAACCCAACAAGGTGAAAACACAATAAAACAAGGTGAAAACAAAGAGCAACCGTTCCAAAGCAGTGCAATTAAGCAATAACGCACAAGCAGGATAGAATTTGTACTTAATATCGGTTGTGATTTGACCTCAAACATTGCACAGCATGCGGACTAACTCTTGTTCCCTTGTTCCTTTTCATTTTCAGCTGACGTTTTTATATTTTAAGTCAAAAATTATTCCTGAAAGAAGCACATTACATGTATGCTAACTCTACTGTAGTAACCACTATGGAGTGGAATCTTACTAATTGAGCATAGATGAGTGGAATGATACACACAGTGAAACGTCCCTGTGCGGTTATAGAAAAAATATGCACTTTTGGAATGCTGCTCGACCAATCAAATTAGAGGTCTGGAAGTAACTGTTCAACATAGTATAAATGCAGTTTAATCTATGTAGCAGTCGACACAATGCACTCTACACTTTTTTCTACATAAATATGCTAACAGCACTCATGTATCGACACGTGTCACTGATTGACAGGAGGCGTGTATGACATCCCTTCCACCCACAGGCATCACTTGGATTCAAACTCGCAGTCTACTGATGACCAGTTTGTATTTGTGGTCCTTATTATAGTTAGGTACCATAACTTGATGGGAAGAATTTTAAGAATTTATATCCTTAGGGATATAAAGGATATGTGTATCCTTTCTCTAGAAGCTTCCTATCTCTACATTCCTAGATTCCTTGGTCTGAATTTCAAGAACTGGCACTTCCTTAAACATTGCAGATTATCGCTTTTTGGACCACAGGCTGAAGGAGGCAGGGTTAAGAAATTAATGTATCGATTCGTTTTTGGAAGCACTCCAGCACTTTAAAAAGTCAACTATAATGAGATGAACCCTATCAGTCCTAATAGCTTGTGGAAGTATCACATGCACAGGCTTCCTAGGATCCGTTGGCTTCCTGTGTGAGTGCACAGCCTGCTGGCATAGGAAGGTGTTGCAGTTATTACACATTACAGATGGGTTTACTAGAAGTTCACACATACAGCGACTCACAGCAACAAAGAGTCATTTTCAATGAGAGCTGGCAAGTTATGGCATGGCATGAGTGACAGCAACCTTCCAATGACGCAACAATATTCAGAAATGTTGAACTTTATGCAAATATGAACTTTCTGCAGTGACAATCAATGGGAGTGAAGACAGTAGAGCGCATTTAATCCATGGGAAAGAGCACACACTGCTTCTCTTTCATTATGATATGATGCGCGCATATATATATATATATATATATATATATATATATATATATATATATATATATATATATATATATATATATATATATATATATATGATGAATTTTCTACATAAACACCAAAACTCCCTCCACAATGTTTCATTTTAGTGGCAAGTAAACAGATTTTTTTCAATGCTAGTTGCACCACCCACTGATAAACATTATTACTATGGCATCTTGAAGTAGGAATGCCTACTGGTGACTTCATAGCACAGAGGCTGGTGACTTGCAGCGATAAAATCACTGTATGTGTGAACGTGGCATAATAATGTACAGTTTATTAAACAATAAATTATGCTATAGCCTACTCTATTAACTTGATCATTTCATACATGTTATTTCACACAGCTCCAAGATCCCCAGTTCAACCCTGAGCTCAGATTACTGCCTGTGTAGAGTTTCATATGTGATATTCTCCATGTTTGGTCGAATTTTCTTTTCTCATGTTTCCCAGAAAAATACTGAAGGGTTGACTGGAGAAGTAAAACTGAATTGGTGTGAATGAGTGAATGAATGTGTGTGTGCATGGTGTCTTGAACAATTGGTTTTCTTTTGTGTATAAATAATCCATATAGAATTTATATATGAGAGAGACAGGTGCATAGTGCAGTAAATAATGTGTTTAGAGAATTAATTGGTCATTTAAAATATGTAAATTATAAAAAAATATATACATACATTTATTTTTGTACACCAGCTGACACATATAGTGAAAGTGATACTGGAAAAATTATAAGGTCACTAAACAATCCTATCACTACCATTACACCATTCACAGTATTTGGACTTGCAATATATTATTACACTGTATTCATACTAGACTTTTCACACTATTAATTTCAGGATGTGATAGTCTTAGTCCTTTATTATTCTGCTGGAAGGTTTAACATCCGGTTTGGAACACATTCAATCGCAGTCATAAGTATAATTATACTCGCAGGAAACAATTGAGTCTGGTGAAGCTTCCTGGCACACTGTACAGATTTCCGATTTCCTTACACACACACACACACACACACACACACACACACACACACACACTGTACAAATCTCTGAGTCTTCTCTCATTCCTTAGCTGCAGAGGCATCTCATTGTACATTACTTGTTTTTTGTAAATATTAATTCATTCTTGAAGTGTAAAGTGTATTCAAATTGTTAAAAGTATCACATTCAATTATTAAGTCAGGATTTGTTTTTTACTTTGTGTCATATGTTCAAGCTGCATTAAAGACCCCTGTTTTTTCTTTACACTCTTTTGTATACCATTTGTTATTCACATTACTCTTGCTGTATTTAGTCCTATACTTATACTATATTTTTTATATATAAATCATTACATTTACTCCTATTCTCTAGTTCACACTATAGTGTTTATATATATGTATATATATATGTATATATATATATATATATATATATATATATATATATATATATATATATATATATATATATATATATAAATGCAAGCTTTATAACGGATTACGTTTTCAGAGCCCAACTAATGATGGGTTTTATAGTATGCCTTAAACATGCACATTCCTGACTCATCTCAAGATCTCCGTTTCAAATTCTTTTCCTGAAACTAAAAATTCTATGCTGGGTACCTTCGCTTCAAAGCTGTGTTCGAGGATGTAGGGTTCTTTCAGGTAAAGCTCTTTATCAATGCTTGTGTCATTTTCCTAGAATGATGGAGTGCATCTCATCACCTTTATATTACACACTATGCCTACTATATCCAGTACACACTATTCGTAGTATTTCTGTTAAAGACTATATAATATTCAACTTTCAAAATACAGTACCTCATTTTGTTTCTTTTCTTTTTTCTTAGCCTTGTTTTATCTACATATAGAGTTCAAACTGAATATCTATCTAATGATGCAGACTTGTGTGTCTTGTAACTTCCAAAATGCAAACACACTTATTCAAGTTGTGGTGCCAAGGATTAACAAATTGAAATACTTGAAAGGAATTAGTTTGGCTGCTTCTGAGTCAGATTAGTGTGATTGATGCCAAAGCCCCAAGTAGCATTACACACTGACTTCCTACATAAATTACATCCAGATCCTGGGATTGAATTAAGAGCTATGTGGACCAGTTCCTTTTATTTTATGAGCTCATTTATAGTTCAAGAATATTAATATTGAAGTCTTAGGACATGAATCATAAAGTTCTTACTTCATCTTTATTTGTTTTGGTAATGACTACTGTGTGTGTATTTCATACATATGTGTCAAATAACTCTTAGGTACTGAAGAGAGGTTTGGTTTGATGATGATAGTAGAGAGCACTGTCTAACATGTTGCTCCCATGTAGCTGAATGATTGGGTTGAGACCTGATGACTGTGAAAGCCATAACATATAATTTACATTTTCAGCCTCTAAACCATTCAGTGAGGCTTCATGTACTGTGAATGGGGGCGGGTCATCCTGGAAGAGACCACTCCCATCAGGAGTTATTCCCACACATAATAACAGGGCCAGTGGGTCTTCCCTTATTTTGCCTCCTGCTTGTACATATCTGTACATATAGCACTATGTCAGTGGTTAAAGTATTTCCTATGGTTTATTCAGTAATCTTCAGTAACAACTTTATTCTAGTCAGGATCACAGTGGATCTGTGGCCTATTTCAGAAACACAGGAAGTGAGGTGGGAATGCACCCTGGATAGGGCATTAGTCTATACACATTCACACATTTGTTCACAACTATGGGCATTTCAGAGTAACCGGTTTGCTTTTTAGGGATGTTTTTGGGATGTAGGAGGAACTGGTGAAGCCAGAGGCTCATAAAATGACATACATTTGACTTTTTTAAACAATCACTTGACTAACCAGAAGAAATGAAATGAAATAAATAAATAAATGAAGACTCTGTAAGTGTCTTTCTTTCATTCAATGCAGAAAAGTACTTTTGACCAGCTGATGACTTTTTATCACTCTTGCTATGTGTTTTAATTCTCTGTCTCTTTCCTCGCTCTGTTTTAGAATGTAAATCAGTTACTTTCCGGATGGAGAACACTTCCTCTTCATCGTCTATTCTGCCTTCCTGCACCTACAATGAGGATTTTAAGCACATTCTACTCCCTGTGGTGTACAGCGTGGTCTTCGTCCTAGGCTTGCCACTCAATTTTGCCGTCATCCTGCAGCTGCTGGGAACCAGACGTTCCCTGACTCGAACCAACATCTACACGCTGAACCTGGCAGCAGCTGACTTCCTGTACGTGTGCTCCCTCCCTCTGCTCATCTACAACTATGGCAGTCGAGACTACTGGCCCTTTGGAGAGCTCACATGCAGATGGGTACGCTTCCAGTTCTACAGCAACCTGCACAGCAGCATCCTTTTTCTCACCTGCATCAGCGTTCAGCGCTACCTGGGAATCTGCCATCCACTGTCCCCATGGCTTAGAAGAGCAGGACGCAAGCTAGCATGGGCTATGTGTGCCAGCGTTTGGGTCATTGTAGCATTTCTATGTGCACCTACATTTGAATTTGCAGCGACTGGCACCCAGAGAAATCGTACTGTGTGCTACGATCTGAGTGTGCCTGAACGCTCGCGGCAATACTACCCATACGGCATGGCCCTCACCTGCCTGGGCTTCCTGTTGCCTTTTATGGTCATTGTGCTATTATACTGCAAGATGGCACGGGTTCTGTGCCAACCGGGTGATGCCAGTGGTGAAGCAGCCAAGGAGAAGAAATGCAAGGCTGTGAGGATGATTGCTATTGTGGTGCTGGTGTTTGCCGTCAGCTTCCTCCCTTTTCACGTGACCAAAACAATGTACCTGTTAGTGAGGACCTTGCCTGATGCTCCCTGCCAACTTCGAAACTTTTTTTCGGTGGTGTATAAGAGTACAAGGCCCTTTGCCAGCATGAACAGTGTGCTCGATCCTATCCTGTTCTATTTCACACAGCCCAAATTTAGACGCAGCACACGCAGACTGCTACTCAGAGTCACTACGTATAGAGAAAACAGCAAACAAATAGAAAGACCACCAAAAAAACTAATAAACCAAAAATCATTAAGGGTATGAAATCTAAAAGCATGCTTGCACCTACTAGGCTCGCACCTAGGTTCAATTCTTACTGGGGAAAAATCCCTGAACTCTCCTAAGCAAGAACTTACTGATTCTCCTGACTCTAATTCAATAAATGATGCAATCAGTATAATGACATTTTATCAAATCACATAGCAAATTAACAGTAAAACCGTAGAATGAAAAAAACATTTTCCTACATTATCTTTCCTTAGCCTAGAAGAAGTTGCTTTCGGCTGCTCCCTGTTCGCGGTCGCCACAGCGGACCAACTGGTCCGCACAACAACTTGGCAAACGTTTTACACCGGATGCCCTTCCTGACGCAACCCTCCTATTTTTCCGGGCTTGGGACCGGCACTGCATCCAGTGGCTGGGGTTGAGATATTGGCTGGGAATCTAACCCGGGCTTTCCGCATGATAGGCGAGAAACCTACCACTGAGCCACCAAGCCTAAAACACTAAAATCTACATAAAACCTCTGAAGGTGTCTGCAGTATTTGACATCTCTTTTCTGCCACATGTGTAGTATTAATTAATAATTTTTACCCTATTTAATCACATTTTCTATAAATTAACCTGAATCAGCCCATCAAAGGTTGAGTTAATTATAGTCATTTTTCAGACCAACAAATATTACAGGCATATAATAGGTCAATACAGGATTCAAGACTTTCTAGTTTTTTTGTACAGTGGGTTAATAGAAAAACTGAATCTCAGTTAATCAAAATGTGCTGACCTTGCACTAGTAAGTCCACAGATACTCATACAGTCCTCTTGTACACAAATATTTTTTATGATAAGACAAAATCTATTATTATGAGCTAATGTATGTAGTACACAAATATTGCAGTTTCACTGCTACAGTTGGGTTTGATTCCCAGGCAAGTAACTGACCCAGCCAATGTCCTGTGCATTCTCACTACCAGTTCCAAGCCTGGATAAAATGGAAGGGTTGCATTAGGAAGGGTGGTCAGTGTGAAACAATGTGAAATTTTTATTTTTTATTTTTATTTTTTTTTTACAAATATCTATTTGGTCTTATCACATTTGCATGAAGCACTAGAACTAAAAAACATGACAGAATTGCTTTATGTTTATAAAGGGCTTTTCACACTGTGCCTAATCGAGTGTTCCCGTTGTTCTAAACACCGCTTTTAACCCCTTGTAGAGGAACGTTTCAATTTAGAAACGTGGTAGCAGCACTTTTGTGGAGTTAATTACGCATTGCAGCGCCAAATATTTACAGAGGGAAATGATGTGGTGTTTAGAACGTAATGGTTTAATACTTAGCAACAGACACCGAATCAGAAATTGAACAGCACAATACTCTTATCACGTGAAAACCAGTACGTAGCAACATTTAACAAAAGCAGCTTGGTAGCCCAGGTGGCAAAACACTGAATATCACGGAATTGCACGCTGTATTTATCCAATCATGGTAGTTGACACCCCAAATATGCAAATAAGAGGGTAAACTGAAGGTTTAAGAATGTACAGTGTGAAATATCAGGTTATGAATAGCCAGGATTAACTGTTAATCCCAGGTAAAGTATGATCAGCGTGGAACATGAAAAAGAACCCAGAATTTATAAATACCCTGTGTGAAAAGCTCTTATGTGGACATGGGTGACAGTTACTGTGACAGTCACTGTCAACTCATAAAACTTTACAAAAGGCCTTCTGCACTTCCTAAAAACAAGTCTCAGTTCTTACGCTTGCTCAAGAACATAATCTCAACATAATCTTCTAAAAACAATATACTCATACTGAACATCTTTTCAACACACAGTACTGTTTGTCTTTCCTCTTGTACACATGTATGCTCTTACAATAACTCCTGCTGTGTGTAAATGTAAATAAATGTGAATGGCACCATGTAAGACTTAACGACTTCAGCCACTAGGTGGTGTGATTTACCAAGAAGAGCTAGCAGCAATGCGTCTACTTTCTGTAAGCTGCACTTAGCTGCTCTGACTTGTTTCTATTTAAAGGGAAAGTATTTCTGTTCTTGACAAAATTTCACATACTCTAGTTCTTTCTTAAGCAAGTACTGATATAAAAACATGACTGAATCTATAATACAAATATTCAGGCTTCACACTGTATAATTCTCTTAATAAATATATGAAGACATAATAAATTGCACTCTTGGTTTGAGCATGTGGTGATGCATCTCACACTTGTGTCTTAAGACTACACCAGCAAACCTTATGAATATAAATGTGTGTAACTGTTGAAAAGACATTCGTAGTATAAATGCTGTGCCACTTAAACATTTGTGATTTTTTTTCGCCTGTGAGAATATGACTATTTTGTGAAGCTGTTCAGTGTCTTGTAGTTTTTTGAAGCTATAAAACTTGTTTGTGCTGTATGTGTAAACCATAAAATGTGAATTTTACAAATATAGAACTTTAAAAATAGTCATCACTGTGATATAATTTGTATATTATGCTTGTGTCATGTTGCCACAATGTTTGCTGTTGCCTGCTTTGCTCATGTCCTTAGATCTCAACTTTGCACTAATATGCAGTATTAGAAATCAGTAAAAAACACTTTTTGGGTCTTTGGGTCTATTGTTATGTAAATAATAATTAAGCAAATACAATAAAATTGTATGAATGCAGGCTGGCATGGTAGCACCTCAGAGCTCCAGGTCTCTGTGTGAAGTTTCTGTGAATGTTCTTTCTGTGTCTGCATGTCCTTTTCCATAATTCTCCAGTTTCCTCGCTCTTCCTTTGATATGAACATGGTAGTAGGTAGTTATGCAAAAGTGTGAGTGTGTGACTGGAACACTGTAATGGACTGGCATCCCATCAAGGGTATATTCCTGCTTCTGACATGGTCTATCCTGTGTTCCCTGGATAGGCCTCTTATTTTCTGTGAGTCTTAAACAGAATAAAGGCATTACTGATAAATGAATGACTGAATGATGAATGAATGTATAATTGTATACAAATGAAAATAAGTGCTCTTCTATAAATAACTTTAAATCATGTGACCCTTCTACAAATAACCTAATACTATATACATATGAAGAAAGAGCAGCAAAGAGTGGATTAAGTGCCACATTTAATCATTTTTCAGACCAGGGTCATCAGGAGAGCCACAGTATTATTATAAAAGACAGAACCCACCAAAACTCTCTTTACACTCCTATCATCAGGTAGATGCTACAAAAGTGTGAAGTGGGTCCACCAAACTTTAGTCATTTTCACCAAGTGTGCCTCCCACTGATGTTTAGCAGTTTTGGCACCAGTCTATATGGTTGTATGGGCTAAGCACCAGATTGTATAAATACAAATACTTTATATTTTTATATATTATATTTTTATTACGTTTCACTATATTTATACAAAGTAATGCTCAATGTCTTTCAAGTATCCATGCTTATAGGTTTATTGCACTACAGCCTACATAATTCATGCTAACATTTGTTTCATATATATTTGTAGTATCTGTATCCTGTAGAGAGTATACTGTACAGTAGTGATGGTGAGCAGTAGGAATTCGGAATAGGAATCTTACTGTACAATGAAACTGCCTGTTTTTACCATGCATATGACTTTAATGATTGATTCTTCAAAGTGAACAACACAATACAAAAAATAAGCACATAAGTATACACATCCATTTGTTCATCTTAAGGAACCACTTTATCCTGGCCAGGATAGTGATGGATCCAGGCAGGAACACACTCTGCTGTACATGTGGCGCTCATCTATCACATGGCATGTAGATGGGAGGAAACCCATGAGGACACAGGGGAGAACAGGATTGAAGCCAAGAACACTACAAATCTGAGAAATGCCAAAAATGCCAAAAAAAGAAAACAACAACTCAGGAGGGCAATAAACCCAGATTCAGTGACCTGGTTGGGGGAAAAAGGCAGGCCTTTTTCCGTTTTTCTTTTAAGACACAGAGTGTAAACACAAATCTCGATGGGAATCACTAGAATTTGAATTCGTTAGGTGTTTTGTTTTTTTTTTCTTCACATCCAGTAGCTCTTGATCTACATCCAGGATGTAAATAGCATCCTCTTGATGTTTATTTAGCAGCATGATTTTGTGTGTGTATTTTCCCATCAGAGAGGAAGCGCAGTTCTTCTTCCCCCATTACCCCAGGGGCTTACTCTCCCCCTTCCCCATGCTCAGTCCCGCCCTCCCTCACTCCCACCAACCATTTAGGCATGCAAAACACACAAAAAACACAGCACATAAGTCAACCTTAATGATGTCTGAATCACGGTGAGCACGCTGGTGTCGGAAAGAAAGATGCGTTCACGTAGAGACGCGCTCAGCTTCCGAAATGGGATTTACTTTGAGGAAACTTTCGGTGGAGTTCAACAAGTCAGAAGCTTGCTGGTCAGACTTTGAGCCTCTTTTCCTCCTTCATGGATGGAAATTAAGCGGAAGGAAAGTAACGCTGGGAAACTCGCGCTTGCGTCAGTTTCCGTAAGGTGGAAAGTTTTGCAAAGTTTGTTTTGTAAAGTTCGATTTGTTGTGTAAAACAGAACCGGGTCAATGGGGACGCGGCGTTAGTTTACAGGTTGTAAAAGTAAACACACAAGAAAGGCTGTGGATCTATCGATGAACTAAAAAAAAACAACGAGGGAATTTAAACGCCAAATATTCGAGAGGAAAGAGAGAGACAGGATGGCAGAGAAGGAGACGCAAAGCAAAGCTGAGGTTTACCGGAGTGTCTCTTTCAAAAAGCTGCACAATTGGAAGGCCAATAAAAGAGGTTCGGGTGCCGAGGATCAGCGCCACGGCTTGGAGGATTTGGAGACTGGAGGAGCCCTTCCCCCTCCGGCTGCACAGCCCTCGGATATGCGCAGTACTGCTGTGGCTAGAAAAGTTTCCAAAATCTCAGCAGCCAGCCTCTCGAGGGCAGAACTGAAGAAGGGATCCACTCATACCATTTCACCCTCAGTCCGACAGCTCTCTGAAAAGTTTGGATCGAACACAAATTCAGGCAGCACTTCAGTCCTTCAGTCTACAGTTTCACACAGGATTAAATCTCCAGATGATTCATCTTACCAGGACACTTCAGGATGTTTCCCTGATCAGAACAAAGATCTTTCTGGAACCCTGACCAACAAACTTTCGGATCATAAGTGTCAAGAGTCCGTCTCTGGCTCGGATTCAGATAGAGGTCATAAAAGGAGGGTTCGAAAGATCGGAGGTGGCACGAGAGCAGGTAAGACTGATTATTCTGAAATCAGTGATGGCTCTGACAGCTTTAGTGGTAACACTTTAAATTCAGAAGATGATATTTTTGTGCTAGGATTTTCAACATGCAAGTCTTATCGCCGCCATCGCTCTTCCAAAGGTGAAACTATTCACATAGATTCGAGCTGGCCGAGCGTTACAAAAATTAGAGAGCTTTTCGGGGATGGTCACAGAAAGAAGCACAAGTCAATGTCAGATGGAGAGGACTTGAAATTTGATGACTATCACCGTCACCATTTGTACAGCACAAAAGACGGCAACACGTCTTCAGACAAGAGCGACAGGCAGTCGCCACTGCAACCAAGAGGACACTGGCGGGACACAAACAACTCGGATCATGATGCTAACAGACATCAGGGTATGGACTCTGGTTTTAGCACAGAAAAGCATTCTCATGATGGTGATCTTAGCTCTGTGACAAGAAAATTGTCAACGGATATAAGTAGACTCGAGACTCAAAAAATTAGCAGAAAGGGATGGACTGACAGTGACCCCAGACCCACTCCACCCACCCCTCCACCTCGCACTAGTTCTATTGCACTGCCTCTCAGGTCCCATTCGGGTGCTTACAGTGAGCAGCGGCAGGAGCAGAGGGCGAAGCAGCCGCAGCCATCAGATAGTTTGCATTCCTCACATAGTTCCTCAAAACCACAGACAGGCTCCTCCGTGGAACCGGTCAGCACTCGTGAGAGATTGAGCTCTGGAGAAGAGGAGGACGAGTCAGATAGAAAAACACTTTTGTTTATGCACAGCAGTGAAGGAACTGGCACATGTATTTCAAGAAACAAGCATGATGCCTGGGCCAAACTTTCCCATAGGTCTTCAGGTAGTGAGGAAGACAGCCCAGCAGGATTAGCTCATCAAGTTCGACGTCGTTCCTTGAGGAAAAAAAAGAAAAGCAATTGCAATAGAGAGAATGAGGAATCTGATGACAGTGACAACCAGCCCGTGATGATGGAGCACCTGGAGTGCCACCAGCGTCCATGTGATTCCCAAATGGAGGGACGTAGGCTTGACAGCTTGCGGTCTAAGTCCTGCGTTAGTGGGCAGATGTGGGAGAGAGCTCGAGGTTCCTCTGTTGTTCAGGACAGTTATAGGCGCTTAGGTAAAGCTTCTGAAGGACAAGTTGGCACCAGTAATGTCCCATTTGTATCACGTGTGTCAAAAGTAACCATTCCCTCGTTTCTCTCCACCCCCTTGGGGTCACGCTGCAGTAGCAGATATTCCAGCACTGAGACTCTGAAGGCTGAAGATCTTGTGAGTTCAACATCCAACAGAGCATCATCGTCTGTCCTAAGCAAAACATATCATGGCAATGCCACTATGTACCGCTCACCTAGTTTTGGGCATGGGGACAATTTTTCTCGTGCTCCTGTCCGTGTTCGTCCCCGGCTGGTGCCTAGCATGAATCAAGGAGATGGCGCTCCTAAAGCTTCAGAAAACAGACTAGGCCGCTGTCCTGTCAGTCATGAAAAAGATAAAGACAGAATATCAATGTCAAATCCTGATATTGCTTCAGAAACTCTGTCACTGCTGAGTTACCTGAAAACTAATTTATCAGAGCTAAGAATGAAGAAGAGAGGCCAAGAAGGTGAGGGAAGTCTGAATTCCAGCAACCAGGGTGTTCAAAGCACATCAACTATGTACCGAATGGGCTCAAGAACTGCAGGGTTGAACTCTAGAAGGCCCTCACTAAAGGACCTCACTGCTACTTTGAGGAGGACCAAGTCTTTCACTTACTCAGAGAAACCATTAGGGTCAGCTATGAGGAGTTCTTCTGAGCAAAGACTGGACTGTGAAAGTGATGGAGATCGCGTAGTCATCTCTGATAGAGAAGTGGAGAGTGATGATTGCAGAGGTTGTTATGACTATGACGAGCCAATGCCAACCCCTCTACAAGATCGCTACATTCAAGAAGCAAGACAAGTAATAAGAGATATTTGTCAAATGAGTGCTAACAAGGATTATGATGATGATGATGATGATTATGATGATGATGAAATTGCAGGGTTTAAAAGAAATGGAAATTTTGACATAGTGGAAGCTAATAAAGAAACAAGCATGAAGCAAGTGGAGAGGATGGATGGACAGATTGCAGAGACTATAAACAAAAAGCAGGCTGAAAGAGAAAGTGGGAAATGTTTACCAAGAGGAAATTCAGAGGAGAACATGTTTGGTGATAAGTCATTGGATGAACTTTCAGGACATGAATCAAGTCTCACAGATGAAGGAATAGTCACAGAGCCAGAGGCTGGCTTATATGGAGGGCTGTCTTCTGGCACAGACTTGCTAGGCCAGACACTCACTGTTTGGACTAAGTCTGGACTGTATGAGGAACAGTCACCCAACATGACGCTGGAGAAGTCTCTTTCTGCTCCTGCTACATCCGTGAGGACAGAATATGAGGCAGTAGCTATAGGAGGAGATGTAAGCATCAGTAAAAATGTAAACCAGGCTTCTTTAGAGGCTCCGCCTACTCCCAGTGCTCTTCGAAGACGGAGGAAATTCTCCTCAGCTGCCAACAATGGCTCAGACTCCAGCAATGGCAGTAACGGGGAGTCAAATGGTGAGTCTGCTTACCGTTCTCTCAGTGATCCCATGCCGCACCGGAGTTGCTCAGTAGCAGAGGATGGCAGTAAGAGTTTTTCCATGGATAGCAACCTACTTGGCTCACTCTCTCTAAACTCAAAGGTTGGTGTAAGTGCAGATTCCTCTGCAGCAGATCTGTCAGAGTGTACTGGCAGTGCAGCTAGTGACCTGTCTGTGTATAATGACTCGCTGCGGGATTACAACACCGTGATACAGAGCATAGTGCATGAACCTGGTGCAATGGACAAGCTCATCGATGAGAAGGCAACCGGAAAAGGAGTGAAAAAGAAGAGCTTCAGTGACCCCAGCAGACGGGGTGAACTGGCTTCTCCAGCCCTTGAAGTCCAGAAACATTCTAATGAACCTATTAATGAGTCAGAGCAGCCCATTCCTCCTTCAAGCAGTGAGCCGATCTTGTCAGAGCAAAGAGATGAGCTGTGGGAGCGAAACAGTGAGCAGTGTCAGCAGTATTCCAACAGGAGCTCTCAATCCCAATCAGAGCTTTTGCCATGCCATCTTGACCGCAATGGAGTTAATAAAATGGGCAGTGAGGAGCCAAAGTTGCCCTTTGACCCAAAGCTGGCACAGGTGTTGTCTCCTTGCATAAGTCGTCGTGGTTACAAGAAACGCACACACCGTGTCACACATCAACAGTCCTGCGATGATGGGGACCAGTTAGAGGAACAGCACGAAGATCAAACCTATGAAGATCATCTGGATCCTTCCAAGTCCATCCTGCCTCAGCTTCCTGTACCTAAAATAAGGCCTAAACATGTCCGCCATGCCAGTGAGCCTGCAACATTTGTGCCCATTTCAACATCTAACCAGCAGCGTAGCTCTTTTAAAAGCCCTGAACCCCAACAACTCTCAAGACACAGACAAGGAGAAGGAGCTCCATCTTTGGAGGATGTGACGGAACAGGGCATTCTGGCCTTGAATCCACCTGAGGGGTCTTCAGATGCCCCTGCTGAAGCGGCTGTTGTGGAAGGTACCAGTTCTGTTCCTGCAACAGCCAGTATTGACCCCAAACTGCAAAGGAAGTCCAGTGATGAGCTGACTCAGGTCCCACTTAAAACCAAACCACGAGTGGTAGGTCACTTGTATTTTTTTTAAAAAAGTTTTACGTCTATGTGATGCTAGTATGTAAATATGAAATGTTGGTGTTTTTGTTGGTGTTTGCACGTGCAATCCTTGGAAAATAGAAATCTATTTGTTTTGTGTTGCTTTAAGCTGAAACCACTGAAGTAAAAGGCTAGAGCTTTTTAATTTTTGTACCTGTAATCCCAAATATGCGATGGATCAATCATCCTGTAGAGTAGTTAGAGCTAGATCTCAGAGTAGCATGTGCTTTTGTGTGCTCGTGTACCTGTATCAGTAGTAGTATCTATACCTTGTGATCTCCTTTTGTCAGACATATTGACTCAGATTCCAGTGAAGTGCTTTTATGGCACGAGGTCTGCTTTTGTCTGTGATCGTAAAAGATTAGATGCAAGCAATGGGCCAAATAGGGATCTTAAGACTTCTCAGGAGTTTTATTTCTTCTATTCCTCAAACATTCACATAGTATGAATGTACGCCTTTTTGTGTGTGCGTATTGTGTGTTTCTGATATGCCCCATATGCCTCACTTTCTTCAGTGCAAGTGCATACTTTTTTTTCCTCTAGCTGTTTGAAAAGTCATGCTCATTCTTTCCTGGCATGTTTTGAACAGATCATTTTACCTCCTTGTGTATTTAGATAACAATTTAGCTCAGGGAACAGTTTGTTATAAGATTTCTAATGGCTGCCTAGCAGTTGTTCCTGTGAAATGGCCTCAATATATTTTCAATTTAAGTGTGCCCAGGATTTGGGGGTATATACTGTATATAGATTAAGATCTATTACAAATTGTTACACATTTTCAGAGATTATTTTCTTCTCTGGATGTGTATAATGAATCTACCCTTTTGTAGGGTAAGGCTAGGTCGTATTCTCTTTTAGCACCTTTTATGGTTGTGTACTTTTTCTAGATTTTGTTGGTGCCTGGCTGTTCTTGATTCTTTGTGCTCTGCTGAAATTTCGGCTGCTGATTGTGACCGGCACAAATAAATTACCTTGATTGATACTGTGCTGGTTAGCCAACATTCCTGCGTCCTGAAATTGAAATGCTTTTTTCCCCCTGTTTAATGAAGTGTCATTATGACCTAGATAAGAGTTAAAATGCCTCACTGGCCTTGACTTTCAGCTCGGATAATTTGGTCCGATCTGAGTCATCATTCATTGTAGTCTCTCTGTCTCCTGCACGCATACACAATTGGTTTGAGGCAAAGACTAGAGCAAACTCAATGGCACACTTGTTGCAAAAGAGACACTGTTAAGGATTTAAAAAAATAATTAAAATGAAGCATTAGTATTAGCATGTAATCGTCTAAGTTTGTGTCTGGCAAATGAATAAAGGTAAGTGAAAAACATACTGTCTGTGTTTCCGAATACTAGCCTCAGGAATCCTGCTTCATGACCTTTAATTAGGTTCAATGTTTGCTTGATGGGTCGCATTTGAATTGTCCCACTTGGATCTTGAAATAGGTTTGTCTGCACCACAGACCACATTTGCACCATATAATGTTTCTGTAGCAGAGGTCTCTCTTTTGTAAAAGAGACGCATCCATGAATTCAGTAAAGCCAACTATAATTGATAGACTAGCATTGTAAAGGCAGTAAGCTATTAAAGACACAAGGAGGTTTAGCATTGATTGGGTCCTCACAGGTTCGTTCATAAGTATGACATCACCACACTGGAAAACGTTAGACTTTGGACATGGTCTCGCTGTATGTTGTATTTTTAAAAGTTTACACTTCCTGTTGCCAGAAAGACAAGAAGAAGAAGAATACTATGTAGTTTCTACCAAAACAGCTGAATATGTGCGTTCATTTTCTGGATTCTCATGAATGCATTAGTGATGTAATGGTTATCATTAACATTTATTGCGTTAGGTGAAGATTATCATTAGCAGAACCACTGGGTTTAATGGTTTGGGTGTGTTGGAGTGGAACACCCTGTTTTTATCATTACTGCTCTGGGTGTGTGTGTGTGTGTGAGAGAGAGAGAGAGAGAGCGAGAGAAGTAAATGGGGAGCAAAAACCTGCTGGTTGAAGCATTTCTTTAAGGAGTGTTTGACGCAAGCAGACAGTCTGAACACCCAAACATACTTGCGGTTGACTAGACGGAGGGACGTGTGCCTTGAGCTCACCAGTTGGAGGGGTAGAAATCGGGGAAAGTCGTTTTTTTATGCTGTGTGCACCATACCTCACTTGATCCCTGAAATTGGAGAGGATAGAGAAAGGTGGGAGGATGGAGCATAGAGATAGAAAATTGGAAGCGAAAAATGAAAGGGTATGGTGTGCAGAAGAGATGACAAGTTAATACCTATGAAGTGCTCATTGTGTTGTTGAGTGTGTGTGTGTGTGTGTGTGTGTGTACACTTGATTTTTTTTTTCTAAACAATAAGTTGTCTACTACAGACAATAAATTAGATTCAATATCTAGAAGACTTGAAATTATCTTCCATCTGGTAAATACACGTGTGTGTGTGTGTGTGTGTGTGTGTGTGTGTGTGTAATTGTATGAGTGTACTTCTGGACCCTTGGCCTGCTCCTCTGACAGCAGTGGTGTGGAGTGATCCTTTGCAGACAGGAAGCCGGGGAACAGAAACAGGAAGTTGTTGTGGTTACTGATGGACTTGACGAGTTGCAGGGAGGGATGCTCAAGACTTTCAGGCCTGAAGCAACAAAGTGCTCACTGCTGATCTCACACCCATTCTTTCTTTATCCCTTCCTGCTTAGCTTGAAGCAGGTGTCTTGGAGCACAAGCAGACTTGAACAGCTCAGTAATCTTTCATTAATCTTTAACTGATCACTCATCAGTACATTATTTACCTGAAAAGCTTAGATTTTAAATGATGAATGCCATCATACAGGTTTAAACTAATCTCAAATGTACAGCTTGTGTGACCCTCAGTTTTAGGATCATTTGTTAACTGTATGTAGTTAACAATAAAGGCCTAGGTGCAGAAAGCCTTTTCCACATGGGCTGCATCTTAAACTGCTCCCTAGCTGGTGAATCAGTATATCATGCACTAGAGTTGGGTCAATGACTCACTACACATTGGGACACTATTGATTTTAAAATTCTGGTAAAAAGTCAAAACCGAAACATATAAGATATTGCAGTTTTATACGTCATATAAATGTGTTAGCTTAATCACGCATTTCTGTCATGGTACTTCAAACCGGATGATGGGCTTTCTTTTTAATCATTAAACACTGAAAAGTCATTCAACTCAAACAAACCGGGTGTAAAATGCCAAGTAACGTTCAAAATAGTTTGAGTTATGTTAGAGCTACAACAACAATACCAAGCTACTTGCATTTTTTTTCCTGCTGAGAAGCTTCAGAAAATATGCCGGCATTTAAAATTTTCTGATCAGTGCCCCAACTAGTGATCTACGGAGCTGATTGAAATAAAGCCAGCGTGTATTATATAAAACCTCAGGATGTATATTCATGGAATCTGTTAGGTTTGAAGTTCATTGTAGCATTAACGCTTATCTTACAGTAGCTGGTGATTTTAGCAGTGGTTATTCATCATGTGGTAAAGTGTTAAGGTATGACCTCTGACCTTTGCCTGTTTTGCCTTGACCCTGGCCCTAATCCTGACCTGGAAATTTTCCCTCTGCCTTTTTCTGTCATACATTCTCCACACCTCTGTCTTCCTCTTTCCTCTTTAAAGCCAGTAAAGGAGATAATGCATAGTAGAGAGGTGAGGTCATCCCCTTGTTTTTTTTCTGCAGCAAGATTGGAGTGTGATATCAGAGGGAGAGAGAGAGAGAGGGAGAGAAAAGAGTGGTGGAGCATGACTGCAAAAGTAAGAAGTTATATTGGGAAGACAGAACAGAGAAAGCTCAGAAACAACTGAATAGAACAAAATAGTAAGAACAGAGAACAGTGAGAGATGGTGGAAAGACATTCAAGAGGAGGAAGAAGAGGGAATCTGGTGGCTCTGTTGTTTTCAGTTAATCAAGCAGAAGGAATGTGTCCTATCTTTTCTCTCTGTCTAAGAGCCTTGAGGAGCTGTGTGTGTGTGTGTGTGTGTGTGTGTGTGTGTGTGTTTTTTTAAGAGACTTTATGTGACCTACTTCCTTACTTAATTCAAGTAAAGAAAATTGAGGGAGTGTCACTGGTTCACATTTCAATAACCTATCAGAGACCTGTTTTTTTTTTTTTGTCCCCCCACATGCTTCTGTCTCAGAAGACGAATGGCATAACTTTATCATCTGTCTCCTTTAATTTTTTTTATTTTTTCCAAACTTTTTTCCTAATCTTCCTCTTTTACATCTCTCTCTCTTTTCTCTTTCCATCTCTACCTCTCTCTACTTCTTTTTCTTTCTCAGTCTCTTTATTTCTTTCTCTTTCTCTCTCTCTCTCTCTCTCTCTCTCTCTCTCTCTCTCTCTCTCTCTCTCTCTTTTTTTGTGTCTGTCTAGTATTAGCAGCAGGTAACCTTCTGAGAGTGATTGGAAAATGGAATGCCCTGTGAGTGTGTGTGTTTATACCGATGACTTTGCCTTCATCAAATCCATCGTACAACCAGGTCTTAAAGTAGTAAAGCAGCAGCCTGGCTGTAATCTCATTGTACACAATGTTCCACTGACTCCATAGCTAGTTGCTCAGCTCAGAGCTGTAGTGTAATTAAACTTAGTGTCGTCGCTCAAGCTAATGTAGCTAGCAAATGAAAAAAACTATAGCTACCAGATAAGCGTTATGCAAACTGCAGATCCAAATTAACAACACATTAAACACTGCCACCAGCATTTTGCAATCATAGAAAATCAAGCAAAGTACAATTTTCAGAGGAACTTTTTGCAATTTTGCAAGATTTGGGCCAAGATGCATCATGTATGCATGTGATCATCACAATACACATTAAGCTAAATCTTTTATTCATGTTAATCGAACATGAGTACAGCTATCACAGTTAGTAGTTTAATCCTTTTTACTAGTACACTGATGTTCCAGTCTGCCAGATGAAAAGAAATTGACTTATGGAACATTTTAAATCAGTATAAACAAATTATTTTAAGGCCGCGAGTCTGATATAAAATTAGTCAGGCCACTGTTGGCTTCCAGTATGAGACATTTGTATCTCAATTGGGCTCAGAAAAAAAAACCCCCAAAAAAACTGAAATGTATTTCTGTGAAATACTGCACTTCTTAAATTTCCTACAACTCTGAGTGTCTTCTTTCATATGAGCTATTAACCACAACTGTGGAGAGTCACATGACGAAGAAATTCACTGCTGAACATGGGTACAACAAAACAGGCAGAAATGTGTTAATAAAAGAATCCTAATTAAATAGTATGTAAAAAAGAAACAATAATAATAATTAAAAAAAAAATGCAGTAAGTTGCATCGCAAATTTTGGAGCTTCAGCATTTCAAATTCAAGCGTTTTTTTTTTTTGGTTTTTTAGAAATCTGCTCTATTGCAGAAATCCTAAAAATAAGCCTTTAAATGCTGATTGTTACTGCGGCATTGGAAGGCTTCCAAGAAAATGGTGGTTTTCTTCACTTCATACTGTGTTTGTGTGTGTAGAGGCCTAAAATTAAACACTTTTCTACCACAAAAGCTTTCACTTAGAATCCTTTATTATCCACAGAATCCTTGACAGAGTGAATTTCTTGTCATTATTTTGTTTGTTATTGTGATTAGCACGCACCATGTATGGCATGGTGGTTGCCGTCTCACAGGTTTTTGGGATGCTAACCATTCACATGTTTCACATCTCCTTGTGTACGTGTGAGGTTTCTGAAGGTTCTCCGGTTTCTTTCCATTAACCGAAACAAGTGTGAATGACTGTTTGTATAGAGCCCTGTGATGGACAGGTGTCTTTTCCTGGGTGCATTCCTTCCACATGCCCACTGTCTCTGGGGAACAGACTTTAGCTCCAATGTGAACCTGAGCAAGAGAAAACGTTTGGTGAAGAAAGGGCAGCTGTTGTCTATGGAGAGATTTGAAAGGTTACCTTATGATTCCGTGGATAATTCTGTTCACAGGATGTACATATAGAATATTTTAATTGGCAGTAGGGGTGTGTGAGTTTGAGGGGTAAGATTTTATATCTGTGTCAGTGCTTTGCTGTATTCCCATTAGAATAGTAATATCTGTCAGTTTTGACTTTCTGCGGACATTTGCCTGGTCCCCAAAAAGATTGTATTTATAATTTTTAAGCAGATGTTTTCCATCTGTGTACATTATCAGAAAGTTAGTTAGATTTGGGTGCAGGCATTAATAATTATTTCAGTGGAAGGTTCTAACAAGGGTGGTAGGGGTAAGAGGGTGTGTGTGGTTGCATAGATGCAGTGTGCACTTGAATGGGTGTTGAGTGATGGAGTGGAGTGGAGACAGTGTCTCGTTCAAATAACAAGGCCAGGCTGGAGGCTATGGTGCTTAGCTATACTGTCACCATGTTAGAAACACACACACACACACACACACGACTGTCTTACAATCCTTTTGAAGACCCTCCAGTTGCATCATCATTAATAAATGCTGTGCTACACCATAAACTGAACTTGAACCTAGAACAGTTTTAGCTCTTTTAATTTTTTTTCAATAAATGCTGGAGTTTTTGTATTTTTCTAAAGCAGTTTCTATGTGGGGACCAGACAAATGTCCAAATTGGGCCATTTAGGTCCAACCAGTATACAGTTGGATGGATGCAAGCTGGCAACAAAATAAGCAAATTTCTTTTTCTTTTTTTTTCAGTTCAATTCTATTTTGTTGCTATCAGGATGCAGGGAAAAAATTATATTATGCAATAACATCAAATGTAAAAAAGAACTACATTAAAATCTTTACTGTATGTGCTGAAATTTTACACAACAAAATAGTATTCAAAATGAAGGAAGTGATGTCAGTCCGATGTCAGAGATGAGCACAGAGATCATAAGGCCCACAAGATAAATTCGTGAGTGTGTGTGTGTGTGCTCTTTTCTCAGGCATGAGAAACGAGTCCTGGGGTGACCAAGCCACCATGGTGGGTGGGGGGATCCTCTCTTTCCCAGGGCACCTCTGGCAAAGCTCCAGCATGCATGTGTGTGCGTGTTGTAAAATCCTCCATTTGGTTACTTTATTTTAAAGTGAGAGTGAGAATTAGGTGTAGGAATTAATTCCTATGTGAATGGAAGGTCTTCACAAGGGAAGTTGTGTGTGTGTGTGTGTGTGTGTGTGTGTGTGTGTGTGTGTGTGTGTGTGTTTGTTTGTTTGTTTGTTTATTTCCTCCAATAGGCTCAGCTCTCTGCAGTCTCACTAACATAAACAGGAGCAGAAGGGCGGAGCAGGAAGAAACAACTTTCTATCATTCATCTGGCTTCTTATTCCATGGCACTCTCTCTCTCTCTCTCTCTCTCTCTCTCTCTCTCTCTCTCTCTCTCTCTCTCTCTGTGTGTGTGTGTGTGTGTGTGTGTGTGTGTGTGTGTGTGTGTGTGTGTGTGTGTGTGTGTGTGTGTGTGTGTGTACCAAGCAAACGGAAAAGGCCTGTTCCCCAGGGAGGAAACATTTTGGACGGAATTATCAGTACATTTCTCTCTCTCTCCATCTGTCCCCATGTCTATAAATGGATTAAATGTGTCGTCCTTGGCAATCTAGTTGTGTAAATTCACCACAATGATGGTTGCATTGAAGTCTGAAAATCATAGACGGGATGGTCTTCTCGCAGTGTGCTGTTTAAACTCGGAGGGAAAATTTTAGAAGTGAAAATGTTAGCAGCAAATCTTGACTGAGGATTACTCTCTCCTTGCACCTGTTGTTCTCAGTTTTTCAGTACTGCCTTTCCATTTTTTTCACTTTCTCTTTGTCTCGCTTGTGTTTTTGGCCCTTTTCCACACACACACACACACACACACACACACACACACACGCACGCACACACACACACACACACACACACACACACACACACACACACACATTAGAAGGGAACCACCCTTCATAATTACAGAGTCTGGGTGCTTATGTAAGGGGAGGCCCTCTGAAACAGCACTTTCTGATGATGGAGTGTGTGTGTGTGTGTGTGTGTGCATGCTTTGCGGTTGTTTGTGTATTTGTAACAGAATAGTTCTCCATGAGTGCAATTGCATATTTGTGTGTGTATGTGTGTTTGCAATTTTTAAGGATGACCTGTTTACATATTTGTATATTGTGATAAAGAAGTGTGTGTATATTTGTCTGTATTTTCTTTGTAGTTGTTTGTGTATTTGTAACCGTACTTATTTGGCCACAAGTGCAGTTGCTTATTTGTTTTTGTGTGTGTCTTTGCTTTTATAAGGAAGAAAAAAATTATACATAGTGATCGAGAATTGCGGGGGTGTGTGTGCATGCGTTATGGTTGTTTGTGTATTTTTAACAAGAGTTCTTAATTGGCCATGAGTGCAGTGTGCTTACTTAGTTGCTTATTTGTGTGTGTATTTGATGACATGTACACATATGTGATGGAATAGTTTGTGTGTGTGTGTGTGGTTTGTGGTTGTGTATATGTAACAAGAGTTCATAATTGGCCATGAGTGCAGTTGAGTGTGTGTGTATTTGTCTTTGCATATTGAAGGATGACATGTACACAGATGTGTACATTGTGATGTAGGTGTGTGTGTGTGTGTGTGTGTGTGTGTGTGTGTGTGTGTGTGTGTGTGTGCTTTATGGTTGTTTGTGTATATGTAACAAGTGTTCTTAATTAGCCACGAGTGCAGTTGAATATCTGTGTGTCTGTGTGTATACAATGATGACTGCACGCTCTTTTCTCTATTCTTGTTTCTCTCTGATGTGGTCTCTTCCTCTCTTTAACTCTGTTATTCAGCTCTCGCAGCATTGTCTGTGTGATGTTAGACTATTCGGTTTGTGGTGGACAAATGGTTTGAAGCACACAGAGATCTCCCTCCATATACTCTGTGTCTTTTATTCAGATTTTGACACGACAGACATTTCTTGAGATGACCAGTGCAGTGTTTGGGTTAAATTTGTTCGGCTAATTAGCATTTTATTTTCCACAGCTTGATGTAGGTTAATAGCTAGCACAAAAAGGACTTCATTTACATTTATAAATGCTACCCAAACATTATATTATTGAATTTGATGCCGACAACAAAAAAATTCAAATTAGAGAACAAACTTGCCTCATTTATTGTTCTTGTGATTAAAAAGCAGCAACAAAGTGTTTTACAATTGCCTCACATTGCATTTGTTAATGCTGCTTCATTGTTGTTATTGTTAGTTAAAGTCAGGCTAGTTTCATATATATATATATATATATATATATATATATATATATATATATATATATATATATATATATATATATATATATATATATATAATTTTTTTTATTTTTTTTTTTTATTGCAATAATATATTCGTATTACAATAATCTTTCTCCTTGTTAACAACAGCAAACTCGGGTTTCCAATAGAATAAAATTTTATGGTGCTTCACCAGTGTCTAAAGTGTTGTCATGTAAATAATGTACACAGATGACAGACAGCTTTTTCAGACTCAAGGAGCCTGCAGGTGCCTGAAAATACAGACAAAACCAAGCAAAACTAAAGTGTAGCGTAAAGTAACAGCTAATCACGCTAATAAACATGTGAGAAAATAAAACCTTTGCCAAATAATCCTAATGGAACTTTAGTTTATCTTGTAGGATCTTGTTTGATTTTTATAATTTTATTGGTCATTGTGATTTTGGGAAAAAAATGAATTTCAGTTTGTTCTGTAGGAGTTAAATAAATAAAAATAAAAATCTTACTGGACATTACAATTATTAAAAAGATACAGTTTTATGGGGGGAGTCATGGTGGCTTGGTGGTTAGCATGTTTGCCTCACACCTCCAGGGTTGGGGGTTTATGTGGAGTTTGCATGTTCTCCTCGTGCCTCGGGGGTTTCCTTAGGGTACTCCGGTTTCCTCCCCGGTCCAGAGACATGCGTTGTAGGTTGATTGTCATATCTAAATTGTCCGTAGTGTGTGATTCCGCGAGTGAAAGAGAGTGTGTGTGTGTGTGTGTGTGTGTGTGCGCCCTGTGATGGGTTGGCACTCCATCCAGGGTGCATCCTGCCTTGATTTTCAGTTTCATTTTCTCAGTACATTTTTAGAATCTTGTTTGGACATTGGAAATTTAAAAAAAAAAACAGAATTTCAGTTTGTAGGATTTCCATAGATTTTTAGAATCTTATATTTTAAATATCTTGGAAATAACATCTTGTTATTGGGAATTACTGAGAGTACTTTTTGGAGTTTTAAAACCCCTAAAGATTTTCTGATGTATTTTTATAGTATTATAAATATACAGTTCTAATTTATATTCTGTGAATCAGTATTGCAGTTTTAAACAGTTTATTGTATTTATTTACAGTTGCATATGCTTTGCTGGCAAAAAGTTCAGCACAAAATGTGGATTGAAAACTGCAGTTCATAGTGAAACATCAACCAATGTGAGCTGACATGGAGAGTATAAAGCTAGTATAATGCTAACTGTAGTCAGTCTGATCCTATGACTATAATCTGTCCTTCATGCTAACTATAGACTTAGTTGATGTTGGCGTTCGTCATGCTGTTGTTAGTCTTTCAGCTAATGCTAAGTGTCTAACTGTCTGGCTGCTTCTTGGACTATAATCAGGCATTAATGCTAACTATAGACAGACACTGTAGCTAATGTTAACTGTAGCTACAGTTCTTGGGCTGAAACGAAAGAGAAAGCAGTCACGCTTTTAGCTAATAATAAATGTAGTCATCCTGTAGACTCTTGACTGAGTTTGGAAAACCAAGACCCTAATACTAGGGATGGAAAAGTTGAACATTCGGAGGAAGGCTCGCGCTTGTGATGCTGTAGCTTAATTTAAAAAGTTATTAAACAGTTTTATGCTTTATACATAAAGGTTCAGGGTTACTCTAATTATTTTGTGCTACATTACAGCCACAATGAATCTACAATATAACTATTACATTTCATGTAATTTTTTTTGGTCTTGAAAGAAATTTCAATTAAATTTTTCTTTAATCATATTATACAGCAAATGTTAATTTAAGTATGAGCTGTGGATCATTTCCTTAGTTTCAAAAGTTTTTCATTTTTAATTTACCGTAAAATTGCTTTGCTAAAATTGCCTACATAAACTTGTGTAAAGATTGATGTTGACAAACAGCATATTTCTATACCTTGGAGCTCTGTGTTACCCTGATAATTTTTTTTAATAAAAAGTCATCTTTCACTGAAGATGATTAAATCACATTTTTTGCACTGTGACTAGCTTGGTAGGTAACTTTCCTCAATCTGCAGCTATAATGTCATATTATGAATTATCGGCTGACTGCAAGTTGATGTTTCTACAGTGAAAAGTGAAGGGAGGTGGCACACAGCGAGGGGATGGCGCATATGATTGAAGGGATGCACAGGATATTTTCGCTTCAGCTGGCCTTACAATCCGCCTTAATTAAGTAATTAAAACGATGTAATAATAATGTTCAATAAATAGGAAAGTCTATTTCAGATCTCCTGAAATGTAACTCATCAGACAATGATTTATCAGGAAGATTTCCAAGCGATGCACTTAATATTATCCAGTAATCTACCTGAATTTAGTTAGCTTAAAGCATACTGTGCAGAATACAGTATACCTTTTTATTTTATTTTTTTTGTCATCGTGAAGGAGTGTTGGCATCTGGGAGTCTCTGAGTCTCCGAGTGTTGGGGTCTTGGAGTGTTAGTCTTAGGAGTCTTAGGTATTGGATGCTTTCCAATTTCCACTAAGTCATGAATTCAACGTTAATGCAAAGGTATCACATATTTTATAGAGTCTGCTTACAGTTTTCCCACCCAAACACATCCCCACTATCTGCATGGGAATAAAACCCCTTGTTCAGTCCTTAGATATTTCCTCTCTAGAGTCCGAGCCCACTCGCTGGCCCTGGCACACAAAGTGGTCTCTATAGTGGACAAGGGCATAGCTCAGAGAGTGGGCAGCAGGGCCTTAAGTGTGTGTGTGGGCTTGCCAGAGCTTTGGTCACTCTTCTGTGACTTGCATTCGTTCACTTGGCCTGGCAGCACAACATGGGCACCCGTCACGAACCTTCTCAAACCTGCATGTAGGAGAATGGCCAAGACCCCTGGCTCATGGCCTCAGCTCACCGCTTTGCATGCTCCTCACGTCAACGCAGCGATGTTAGAAAGACTTTTCCTCAGAGAAGCACCTCCTCCTGGAAGGTCCAGAACCAAGGAACAAAAGACAGAGCTGGACCTCAGGCAGGTTCCAGTTTATTCTCCTCTGAAAACACTACACTGTTTTTTGGCACCTGATCAGATGATCAGCTAATGCTAGCTAGGAACTAGCATTGTTAAAACTGCAGTCAAGCTGTTATCACATTCTTAACAGATGCTAACTTAAATCATAAAACAAAAACTTCCAATCAAGTCATGAAATCAGAGTAGAACAACACCTAGCTGATGCTAAATGTTTTTATTTATTTATTTATTTATTTATTTATTATTATTATTATGTAAATAAAAGTCAGACACATGCCTAATGCTAAAGTTACTCAATTTTCATAGGTTTTTTTTTTTTTTGTGAATCTAAAGAGCTTGGAGTTTAGTTTTGCATTAAAATAACCCCATTTTGTGTTCTAGGCAGACATTTCAGTTAGATGTCTCATTACAGAGGAGTGTGTAAGGGTGTTTAGCTCAGTGGATCTGAACTGATGGTGTTTGAGCTGTTTTTAACTCGGAAACAGTGAACCACACTTATCTGATTTATTGTCATTGTAAAATTTGTATCGTCACCTAGTTACAGAGACATTTTAGTTAAAGGCACCCAGCTAGCTGGATAGTAGATAACTATTCTAATTGCCTTTGCTGTGTTTGTGTATTTTTGTATTTCAAACTTTATATTGTCATCACTGTCTATATTTAATCTACCACTACGTGTATTTTAGTGAACTGTCATGATAGTTTTGCTCTCCATAGTGTATTAAGCTAGCAGGTTCGCTTGCGCTCATTGGCTTTGGAGAAAATAAGCTTCTGGAAAATTCCAGAAAAGAACCAGTGAAGACATTGTGAGATTGCAAACCATTTTTCCTTCCACTAGAGTTTATATTTGACTAGCTAGCTAATGTTAGCTGATTCATACTCTGACAATGCTGTTATATCCACCGTAACAGTGTGAGTTAAATGAGTGATGGAAGCTAAAAGACAAGCTCCTGTTGAAAAGGATTTTGCTCTTTTCCAAATAGTCAGTAAATACGGCAAAATATACATTAATGTATATTTTTCCTCTTGTAAAATTTTAGTAATATAAAAACAGCAGCAGATAATCACAAATACCTTGGCCGTATCCTGCCCTTCATGGATACAAGGATATCAGGTGATGACTTGATGTCTTCACTTACACGCAGTACATGATTTGGAGCACAGCCTTGAATTTGTATTCATTCTGCAAGTAGCTTGCAGTTGCAGTTTTCTACCAGAGAGTGTGAAATTTCAGCTGATTTAAACAAACCCATTTTATTACATTTAAAATTTTGCTAGATAACGTCAGCTCGCTAGGTTTTTCAAATGGTACATTATAATGTTTTTTCCCCAGATTACAGAAAAAAAAAACAGATTATAGTATACCATTTCATGTAAAAAAAACAAAAAAAACTTCAGAAGACCTTATGCTTCCTTGTAAGTGGAAAAATATAAAGAAAAAAACAAACCCTTTATCAGAACCCAGACTTTACAGCGAAATGCTGCCTACCTAGGCACATTCCTCCTGAATGAAACAAAGGGCTAGTGTACTTGCATGCTAACACTCGTGTGCGTGTTAAATATCATGTTGTCTTGTGTAAACAATTAGCGGGTCATGTCTAATCTGAAGTGACATCAGACTGATATCAGACGTCAGGAATTGCAAATGCTGCCGCTGTTTTCGATTATCCGTGTTTGGGTTTCACGCGATGTTCGGGGCCCTCAGGAGTGATTTTGCATGCCTCTTTGGCACTATGTTTGACAGTCTCAAAATAGCCCTCGTTTTTGTTTTCCTTTTTCAGCCCGAGCTCGTTCTCTAGCTTGGCTCCAGAAAGCCTTAAGATAGAAAATGATTTTGCGCTAGAAATACATTTAGAAACAAGAAATGAAAACAGTCGGAGGGCTGGAATGGCAGCTTGGCATGAGCGAGGCAGCAGAATCATGGTGAATCATGGGGCCCAATTCGTGGAGAAGGGAGACTGGCACAGTGCCTCATGTCTAAACTACCCCCCTGCTCTCCAACTCCCCCCACTACCACTGTGTCTAGGGGCATTTGAGGACACTACTATTCTCTGTCTTACTACATTTAGACTGAGTAAAGTTGGCACAGTTGGCTCAACCTTTTTCTGTGGTGTTTATTCAGTGCCATTTGAATACATATGCATTTTTAACCCCTAAGTGTTCACGCTTTCTGTCATTTCTAAGAACACTACGGTTTTTCTGCATACTTTGAGAAGGACATGCTGGACATGTCCTCACATCTTGTTCCCCTGATACATAGCCTTAGAAGTGAATATTCTAAACATTTATATAAAACTGATTTCTAAATGCTAGCCAGTTGTTGCAGTCTCTGAGATCATTTATGAGGAAGAGGGCAGATAGCAGCAGTTCAGCAGTTTAAAAATTCACCATATTCTTCTAAAACTATCTGTGCCACATTACATGCATTTGATGTTATTTGTAACTAAATTGTTAAAGAATTTTGAACTGTTTAACAAGGGACATTATATACGTTTACATCATTTACTGTCCAGTATGACCCAAATGAGGATGTGATTCCCTTCTGAGCCCCCTATGAGTTTCTTCTTCATATCATCTCCGGGAGTTTTTTCTTTGCCACTGTTGCCTCAGGCTTGCTTATTAGGGATAAATGTTAGAGATGAACAGTATAAATTTTTATCTTTTATAATTTTTATTCTGTTTCTAAACTTCAGTAAAGATGCTTTGAGACAATGTCCATTGTTAAGTGCTATACAAATAAATTTTATTGAATTTCTCAGGGACTGGAAAATGGCTAAAATGTCCAATTATTAAACAATGTTAATGTTCTGTTTGAGGTAATACTTCCCTTTTATAAACCATACACTAGATACTAGATGCATACATCGTGCATAATGAAAGTGTATAGCCCATAACTCGTGAGCTTTTTTTTTTTTTCAGTTGACAAAATAATCAGTCCAATGGATTATGGGCTGATGCAATTTTAGCTGTTTTTAGAGTAGAGGGTAGCTAGCTTAAGTTCTGTATGTTACACTGTGAAGTTTGAAAAGATGCAGAGCTTGGCTTGTAGTTGTGTTGTGATGAGTGACCATTAGCTAGTAGCTGGAACTTGACAAGACCAAATTGAGGAGAAAATACTCTCCGAATTCCTGTCATGTTAACTTATGTTAAGGTAGCTGGCTAAGTAACTATGCCGAAAAATACATGCTAATAACTTCCTCCTTCCTGCTTGAATACTTCCAGGCATGGATGAAAGACATGGCCACGGGTCCATCTGTGGACTTAATTCAAGTCACGCGCACTCCGAGCTGTTCTTATTTCTATATATGAGCTCAAACACACATAATGCAGTCTGCGATCTGATCTGTATATAGACCTCATTGTCTCATTTTGGGGAGTATTGAGTCTGACCACAATGAAATGAAAATACAGCAGTGTAGAAATGATTATGTGGGCTAGTTTGGGTTGGGGGTTTTTTTCTACTCATATTCTGACAGAAATATGAGTGTTATGATGCTGCCAGTTGGCTGAACAAGAACTGACAGGCAAAATGAAGCAGGGTGAATTGCATCAGAGGACACTGTAGAGACTTTACAGAGATCATCAGCGTACAAAAATCTGAGACACTTTAGGATTTAGAGATGAATAATATATACAAGACTCATTATTCTCACTGATTGTGTAGCTCTAGATCATGTTGTATATTGAAACCACATTAGTGGAGCCTTGATGTTTATGCTAGCAGATTAGCTTCCACTGTTCTAACTGAAAGTTTTATTCTGTGTTGGTGGACTGTCTCAACATCTAGTGACATGGGATTGGTCAAGATGAGCTCAGCTCATCATAAAAACTGCTATGGATTGGCTACAGATCATGTGACATGATCTATTTGTATTGAAACAAGTAAAGAATAAAATGATGTAAGTATTCAAACATTGACACTGTTTTGTGATTCAGCCTGACATAAAGCAGAGCAACTGTTTATTTCCAATAACAGCACCTGGTTTATTGTTCTTGTACACGACAGCAATTTTTTAAAGTATTATTCTTTTTAATTAAAGGAAGATCCATCTTACATTTCATCCATCTAGAGTTACCTACTTCTGATTTTGTTGGATGCTCACAGAACTAGTTATTTCCTGCTGTCACTTACATTTTATCAGCTGAAACTGTTGATCGTTCACCGCCATATTTTTATTTACAAAGAAATTTGTCATGACAACAAATTGTCACTGAAAAACAGCAAATTCTTCCAAAAAGACTTTTTTTTGTCTGAAGACTCAGAGGAACAGCTTTACCTCTTAGATGTTACAAAGCAGTCCCTCCAGGATATTGTGAGTTGTGAATTTTTTTCACATTTTGCAATGTAATTTCTCCATTTTTGTGCTTTTCCCCCAGAAAAGTACTTATTGCAAGCACAAGATTCTTCTTTAAAACTGATAAAGTGGGCAATTGGATTTTTACCCCTGCTGTTAATTTTGCATGGATATTACTGTCATTTTTATTTTGATAATCAGGTCACATTAGAATTATAAGAAAGGCTAAAATTAAATGTTGGTGTGTGTGGTAAGAGTCTATACTGTGTTTAAATGAAACTCTTTCTCAAAGCCACTGTTCAATTCTGAAGGGTTTTTTTGTGTCAGCCAAAAATGCTTGATTTTGAAAGACTTGTAGGAGCTTAAAAGAAGCTTAAAAGAAGCTTAAAAGAAGGATTCTGTGCTTGCTATATATATATATATATATATATATATATATATATATATATATATATATATATATATATATATATATATATATATATATATATATATATATATATATATATATAGCAAGCACAGAATCCTTCTTTTAAGCTTCTTTAATTGAAGAGGGCTATATATATATATATATATATATAATATATATATATATATATATATATATATATATATATATATAGCAAGCACAGAATCTTTCTTTTAAGCTCCTACAGACATAACACACACTCAGCCAAAGCCCTCTTCAATTCCTGTGACTACAGCCATCGTGAAATCATATTTCACGATGGCTGTAGTCACAGGAATTGAAGAGGGCTTTGGCTGAGTGTGTGTTATGTCACACAACATGTCTTAGACCAACCATTTTGAATAATTTTAAGCTCTTCTGAATTCCATGGTGTTGACTTGATTTTTGCAAATTCAAAGCACTAACACTAGAGACTCCTAAAATGATATAAAAAATGCTACATATACATTGCCTTACAGAAAGGTTCACAGTATCGACAATTATATATTAAATACAATTTTTATATACAAATTTCTATAGATCTTCTGTGATTAAAATTGTAGAGGTTGTTACTTTAAAGATATTAACAAGCATTTTAATACGGACCTGTGATTTGCATCGGAGCCAGAACAACAGCAAAGAAATAAGAATAAAAAATTCAACAGCCCTGTGCTATAATCAGTAACAAACAGTATAGTTGCTGTGAAGAGGGAACATGATGAACAGCCAAGGTTTCATCTGGTCCATGCTGAACACATTGCGAAATATCGGACCTTCATACCATATGTCTTTATTTCAATACTTAAGGGATGGAAAAGGATAGACATCACCCACCTTATTAATAGCCTTGAAAACATCTCACAACCTGATGGAAGATTATTCAAAGAATCTGGTCGTAATCATCAGACTGGGTGGAGAAATCCAGTAATTTGGATTCACTGTGACACAGTAATGGTAGCAACATTTCCTTTACGGACCTGAAAAGCATTTCGCTTCAATTTACCAGTCTAAAAACATTTCCAGAATCTATTTTTCGACATGGCAGTGACGGTTAAAGGGCTGAAGTTCCTTTCTGTTTCAAAAATCAGATGTCTGATCCAGATGTTTTTGTAAAATGAAAACAGGTTGAACACTGAGGCACTATAGATAGACGGTTATTTTTATTGATATATAATGTTGTAGCATCAGTTATCACAAACTTATAGATCGAATCCATCGTTAACAATAGTATAATGTGGTTGAACTGTTGAATCAGAATTCCAGTGAGGATAATGGACAGGGCCAGTTTGGCTAGCTTTATAGCTAAAAATAAAGTGCAAGCGCGCACAGTGTGTCTATGATGTATTATTGCAAATTGATTAAAAAAAGAGGGATTTTAGAGTTGATGTCTGTGTATCATAAATAGTGAACCATGGGTCATTGTAAACCTCGGGGAAACAGTTAATCCTGGTTATTCATAATCTGATTGTACAGTTTGAAATTTCATAAACTCTTTGTTAACGTTCTTATTTGCATGTTTTTCGTTGTACAAAGCCATGCTTGGATAGAATACAGCATGTGACCATTTAAATAACAGCTTGTCCTCGCTCTTTCCCATCTGTGAGGTAAAAGGGACAGGTCTGCCATTCTGCGCCTGAACAGGTATCATCATCTTTTACAGTTTTCTAATCTTTTTCTGGCCTTTTTAAATTTGTCACATAGTTAACCAAACTTCGTTGATATCCGTTCATTTTTAACTTCACTTTTAAGTTCAGTGTTTTGCCCCTTGCGCTACCAAACCGGTTTTGTTGCTAAGTCCTGGTTTTCATGTGATATGAGGCACATGCTGTTTAAATATCTGATTGGGGTGACTGATGCTAAGTATCAAGTCATTTACGTTCTAAACGCTGCATCGTACACGTTTCAGGATTAAGTGCAGTGTGAAAAGTCTTTAAGAGTACCATCAATTTAAAAACTCGCTTTGCAAGTGGTTGTTGTTTAATTTATTTTATTGAATTGTCATTTCATAGATATTACACATGTGTATACATACCAGTGATGTTGCATGTGTTTGTGGAACTGCATATGTACATACACACTAATTTATTTTATAGCCAACACACTGTCTATATTAGTTTTATTATTTCTATTAATCCAATACTTTTTTTTTTTTTTTTTTTTATAAAAACTCTTTCTGATGTCTAGGTTTTCTCAGATTCTATTCCTCATACTTGTGTTTCCTCTATAGGGGATTAATAAAACTACATCTCCTCTCAGGAATCTGTGTGGATTCATTCGCAACAACACGGCTCTGACTATAACAGTAGTGCTGGTTATTCCGTACACATTGACTGATTTGTTTTTTAAATACTCAATAGAATGAAAAACAGCTCCTTTTACTGGATACAGTTTTGGATCTGATCTCATGCGTGTCCTGTATGTGCAGCTGCGTATGGTTCATCATGCTGCGAGTAGACGTTCCACTGGCCTCTGGCTGGATGCGTCTGCATGGATATCCTAATCGCTGTAATTTCCCAGCTAATGATGATGGGAATAATGCTAATAATCAAAGATCATTAGTGAAGGCGGGATATGGAGGCTGTCAGAAGAATCGGTCTGTCAATCATGGATGGCACTATATCCTGCAATATCCTCTGGCCGACCTTGTGTGAATAAGGAGTCTGTGTGTCTTGGATCTCCTGACAGGAGCACAGAGGTTTTGATTACACAGTGCGTTTCAGGCGATTCGCCCCAGATTGATTTAGATTCATTTTATTTCTCTGTAAAAGCCTTATTGTATGAAAATGGTCAATTCATTTTGGCTTTAAAGTGGGATAATGGAACTAGATACCCCCCAAACCCCACCCGCCCCTCCACGGTTAATTTTGTATAAATGACAGACCTTTATATTCTGGTAATCAGGTCATCAGGATTAAAAGAGAGGCTGAAACAGTGGTGTGTTATTAAATTAAGCCCTTTCTCAAAGCCACTGTTCAAGCCTAGAGCACACTGTTCTTAAACATTGACAGTGTCTCCAGATGTTTTTTGCGATTGCTGTGAACAAAAATTGCTAGATTTTGAAATACTGTAGGTCTTTTTTTTCCCAAAAAAATTTGGGATGCCTTTTTTGGGAAACTACTCGACTTAAACAATGCAATCACCAGGATGTAGTTTTTTTTCTGTGGTAGCTCTACTTATGTTCGACTCACATGAATTGGAGAGGGCTTTGGCTAAATGTGTATGTGATTATGTCACACGACGCGTCTTGGACCAATTCCTTGGAAAATCTGTGGTTAATTTGAAAAAAAGAATTTGCGTGAATTTCTTCAATCCCGGAGGGGCTGTAATGGAATACTATTTTTTTTTCTGCAACAATGAGTATTTCCTGTTATAGGTACTGATGACACACTGATGAGATGTTTATAAGTGTAAGTGCATAGTGTGTAGTATGTCATTTGGAATGCATCTATAGTCTGTGGATTATCTCTGAGTTATCAACAACCATCTGAGTGTCTAGACTGGATTATCCAATCATTTTTTTTCAGGTCAAAGCTCAATACACTAAATTGTTGATATCTATAAATAGCAAAGCCAAAATCTGTAGCTGTGTCCCAAACGATGTACTACACACTCTGCTCTTTCACTATACACTCTGTCCTCTAGTTTTTATTGTATGAATTTAAGAAGGGTAGTGTTGTCTTAAATGGAACACTAATCGTTTTCCTCTAACTGAAAGTTGAAACCATTGATTGCAGCCATCTCAAACACCTGTAATGTGGTGCAATATCAGTGCCTGGTAGCCCCACTCCTCTTCCACTACATAACTAAAGCTCCGAGAGTTGAGTGCATTTCAGACTTTGCTTTCTCTCTTAAATATGTTCATCATTCGGCTGCTTGAAGTGTGAACATACTACTCGCACTAATTGTACCACACAATGCCGTAGAATCGTACAGATGTGTGCGATTTGGGAAACTACTTATTACTGTTTCTTTAGCATGCATGTTATCAGTGTATTGTTCAGTGTAAGTTTGCATTTGTTATGCAACCTGTTGTTCATCAGTGGAATAAGTCCATTTTGTAAACAAACTTGTTTTTTCAGTGTTGCTATCCAGCAGGAATGGAAACAGTCACAGATACAGCCAGTAAGCATAATGGTCCTCATTTCTAAATCTTTCAGTTAAGTGTCAAACTAAACTTTCTTGCCAGATTTACAAAACTTTTGTACTGTTCATTTTTTGGGCTGTTTTCTACAGTATCGTATAATTGCTGTTGAGCTATGAACATTCACTGCATTACATAGTGACGTTGGCTAAAACTCCCTAAAAGGCAGAACTCAAAGAGAGAGCAGTGCGTCAGCTGCCATAAGCACGTATATAGAGATGCAGTGAACTTCGTACTTGTACTATGAAGTTGCCAGTAGGCATTCCTACTACTGGTTGCCATAGTAACAGTATTTATCAGTATGTGGCGCAATGAGCATTCCACTTGAAAACAAATCAGATTTTGTTGCTACAATGATGCATTTCATCAAAACATTTTGTTGCTGCGAGTCACGGTACGTCTAAATGTAGCATACCTCTTCCACCTGTTATAGGGTGCCATTTTTGTCTTATTTTATGGATTTGTTTTGCTTTCTTCAAGTTATTAACAGGTTTCACAGAACCTTCATTAAAGCTATGAAACATATAAAATGACAATAATTCACCCACAATTATATGATTTGAAGTCTAGTAGTCAAGGTTCACATTAGTGTGTCACCATATGTGTAGATTTTCGAGCTAGATTTTCCTGAACACACTTTATTTTATATTATTTATTTATTTATTTTAGAGTTACTTCAAGTGATCTATGAATACATTTCTCCACATCCAGTTTGATAAATGAAGCCACAAACCTATTCAAGTGATTAGAAGGTTTCTTTAAAATGGCTAATGCTTGTGTAAAAACGCAAACTACACACAATTTGGCAACAAACTCAGGAAGAATTTCAGGTTGTGTATAAAGATCATGTGACCATGCTAGCTAAAATGCTTGGTCTTAAGGAAGTATGTTGTGTATCTGTTCTTCATGTGTGTTGTCAAGAACAGCTTTTGTTTTTATGACCAAAACATCTTTATTCTTATTAAACCATTATTTAAAACAGACACTAAACCCGTTTTAGCAGCTTGATAAAAAATCTTGGTATGAAATTGAAAAAGCTCTCCTGCTGCAACCAAACAAATTTTTACCCTGCAGCGAATGTTCCACTCGACTGCTGCCAGAAAAATAATGATTTGAAACAAAGATAGAGTGGAAGTTTCAGATGGTTATTCATTAATGGGGGATTTGCCTAGACATGGGTTTCTCCTTCTCTTCTAGAAAAATGTGTATGCGTGATACTACGTGGCCATATCCGGCTCACACACAGAGTCTATTACTCTGTAATAAATATACTACATACTGCCAAAATCATTCCCTTAAGCATCAATCCATGCAAGTCATTTCCTTGTGTTTTGTTTATCATCATGTGAATGTGGACCTCGTCTAAACAACCTGTTCTTTATGCTTGTTGTCATGGTTACATGCCAGCATGATTTACAGAGTATCAGGAGCATCGTTTTCAAGCTGTGATTACATTTTTTGACCGAAAGCTGCATTGAGTCGTCATCTTGTAAGAAGATAACGTAGTCCTGCCAGCCATCAGAACTGGAACAAGAAACATAGGCATGTTTCTTGTTGTGTTTCAAGGTTCTATGTGCTTCAAGGTTCTTCATGATGAGGGTGCCTTGATAGGGAGCATTTTCAGGCTGGGTTTGTAAAGGCAGCATAAGTACAACATTTGTTCTAAAGGACCTTTTGCTAACATGTTCTCCTCCTTGTGAAAGTTAACCTTTGAAATAACGTCTTGTAAATTGCCATAATAACTGTCTAAGAGTATGATGTACCATCTTGTTAGTGGACAGAACTGTACCGTACCCTACTGTAGCTGATCAAACACGCACAGGTTATGTAAGGCATGAGGTGGTCAAAGCATAGAAGACCAAAAAAAGCATGAGCCGCATTCAGCTTTTATATCCCTCTGCTTGTGTTAGTGAGTTTTACAATTTTGCAAATCCTCATTTACACGTCATTATTAAACAAACAGCGAGAAGTGTTGGTGACTGAAATAACGCGCGTCATATTCTCATGTTATCCACTAGTGTATTGTGTTGACTCATCTGTTAATGTTAACAACGTTGCCAACAAGGTCAAGGAACAACATTTATCAAAATGGATATGGAGCATTTAAACAAGAAATTTAGTATTTGTGATCACGTCCTAGAATTTCGAAAAAACATTCATCACCTGCTCCTGATTGTGTGTACATTTTAAGTATGAGAAGACAAATTAATGTAAACCATCTGATCAGCTTCAAATCACATTATTTGTGTAGATTACTGCACTTTTATGTGCAGATTATACTTTTAGGTTTAAGTAGCTTGTGTATTTCAGTTATACCCAAATTTAATAAAATTTTTAGGAATCCTTGTAGTTTTAAATGAATCACATTAAGCAAAGTTCCCTTTGCCACGACATGCTGTGCAACAGTTTACTAGAGCCAGCGCTAAGTAAACCGATAATGGCCCATCTGTTATGCCTCTAATCATTTTATTTTAAAGGGTGAAGCTAGGTTTATATCAGACTTTAAGCATTGTTGCTCCTGTCCACTAAGTAAATGTCCTGGGGTTTTTTTTTTCCCACCTCACACTTTAGTTCTTGTTCTGACATTTTCTGTCCCCTCTCTCTCTCTTTTTCTCTCTCTCGCCTTTTCTCCGTCTCTCTTTCTCTTTCTCTCTGCTTCATAAATAGCATGAGTGATGCAGCTGTAATAACATCTCTACGTCTGGATTTCCATTTATCCTCCTCCTTAAGTGGAAGGGGTGTGATGTAGCCTCATTTAAAGGGGAGTGTTGGTTTGGGGCCTCCTGCGGTTTTTAACGACCGTAGTGGCAACACCTGCCCATTTTTCTACCACCCCGTGATGGATGGGATCCCAATTTTAGAAGGGCTGATGTCTCGTCACTGATGCATTAATGAAGAACCATCAGAGCCTTCTGTAATACTTTTGATCAAAAATCATTATTCATCTGGCAGCAGCAGAGTGGAACATTTAGCATCGTGGGAAAAAACTGTTTCACTGTAGAGAAGAGCAGTTTAAGAGATGTTAAGGGATGTGAATACATTTGCGTTTTGGAATGGAAGCTAATAGCTGCTGGTTTAGCCATACTGCATGTCTGAATCAGTACACTTGGGGAGTTGTGAAGTTTTTGAAGGCAGGCTCGTTGTTAAATGTCATCTCAGTGATTTCAGTTTCAGTATAATTTGTACAATTGATTTTTAAGGCAAGGTGCTACAGGAAGAAATGTCAATGTTGGCCAATTCAATCATTTTTCTCATTTTTCACATTTTTGGATAAATTGGATAAATCTTTAGCATTTCTTAAACCACATGTGGCAAACAAGGCCCTTGGACCTAATCTGGTTTGCAAAATTTCTTTTTTTTTGTCATGCGAAGTTTAAATAATGAATACTGAACTGGTCAATAGTACACTATTGATCAACATTTTCACAGTATCCAAATTCCACATCAGATCTTTAGTGTGGTTGTACAGAACAAATACATCTCTCGATAAGTTTACAAAATAAGAGATCATAAAATTGCATTTTGTTTTTTAGTTAGTTTTACTCCTGAATAGATCTGAATAGATCCTGTTAGATCACATCAAAGATCTTTACATAAAGTCCAAGACACAATAATCCCAAAAGTTACACAAATAAACTGGTTCAAAAGTTTACACACACTTGATTTCTTAATACTGTGTATTGTTCCCTAGAGGATCAACGACTGTTCTTATGTTGTGTAATAGTTCTTCATCAGTCCTTTAAGTTTGCAGCAGTTAAACAATTAAACTGCCTATAGTTCTTCAGAAAAATCCACCAGATCCTGTACACTGGTTTTCCAGCATCTGAATATTTGACCCGCTTATCAGCAGCGGATTTATAATTTTGAGATCCGTCTTTTCACCCTGAGGACAGCTGAGGGATTCGTTCACAATTATTACAAAATGCTGAAAAAGTGTTGGGGGTGTAAACTTTTGTACAAGACACAATATCTATCCATCTTATGTCGCTTCTGAAGGGCAGTACTAAATGGGGAAAAAAGATCTTTTAAACAATATAACAATTTACACAGATCATCCTGTTCAAGAATCGACACCCCCCAGCTCAAAATGTATTATGATTTAATGTTTTGTTTGGTTTTTATCAAGTATGCAAATGTATGCGCATTTAATATTGATAATATTTACATACATAACTATATAGTATTGGAAAAAACCTCCAATGCAAAAAAAAAAACTCCCCGTCTCCGCCATGTGTGTGTGGAGTTTGCATGTTCTTCGTGTCTCGGGGGTTTCCTCCGGATACTCTGGTTTCCTCCCCCCGATCCAAAGACATGCATTGTAGGTTGATTGGCGTCTCTAAATTGTCCGTAGTGTGAGAGTGTGTGTGTGTGTGTGTGTGTGTGTGTGTGTGCCCTGCGCTGGGTTGGCACTCTGTCCAGGGTGTATCCTGCCTTGATGCCCAATGACGCCTGAGATAGGCACAGGCTCCCCGTGACCTGAGAATAGATAAGCGGATAAGCGGTAGACAATGAATGAATGAATGAATGAATTTCTACAATCAACCTGCGAAGGCTGACCCTATTCATCTGTAGTGACTTATCTTTTTATAAAGCTAGATATGTGTACAAATGTAAATCCTTTCTCAGACACCATCCTTTCATCTTGATCTTAGTGCTTTCATCTCGATGATGCATGACGCCCAGCATCTCTCTATACAGTAGATGTTTGTGTTTATTGTGATATAAGCATGTGTGTACTTGTAGCTGAAAGTTACTGTAAAACTGCCACTGTTTCTCTGCTTTCATCTTCATTCAGCGTTTATACTTGTTAGTTCTTTACGGTTGTTTACTATTACCATGGTCAGAACAGCTGTGTTTATCGAAGCCTGCTGTTCACTTTTCACGGAGGTTGTATGCATCTGTTGCACAAACCATAGTTGCGGGTTGCGCTAGGGACCGGACTGTGAATGTAAAAAGAGGCAATTTTACCCTTTTGAATGACCATGTCTGTCTCATAGTTTTGCTTAACAGCCCTGCAAGATGAAGCTATACATTGTGTTTACATTTGAGAGAAATTAGAGGGAGAAAGATGGCGTTGTTATGCCCGCATTTGGTGGGTGTTTTTGCCATCATGGTTTTCCACTTAGAGGGAAGCGAAACTTCAAATCACTACAAACTTCTTATCCTAATTCATCACCTTTAACTTAAGATGAAACATTTCTATCCTGATGGGAGTGGTTGCTATCTGGATAACTCCTCCCCCATCTACATAACCAAAGGACTCGCTGAATGTTTTCCTGAATATGAAATGATATAAATCATATGCTATGGTTTTCAGTCATTGCACTTTTTTTCTTTTTCTTTTTTTTTTGTAACTCTTCTATATATATTATTTAATGTAACCCAAATGTATATATTATACAACTATCCATCCACCTTTTTTATGGGGACGCTGTGGTTAAAGTGATTTTGACTCAAACTTCTGGCACTACTTTATTGTGTGACACGTTCAGTCTCTGACTTGGCTTTGTGTCAGCTATTAAGTACAAATCCTGTTTCCCACATCCTTATGTAACACACAGCCTACATTATTACTGTGAAGGTACTGGTGATCCCCCAAGCTCTTTGCCTTACCATCACAAGCAACAATCAACGAAATTAATAAATATGCTACTATCATGTATCTACAGCCACTTCCTACCATTACAATCGTCCTTTCATTTCTCTGGTATCAGTCACAGGTATGCTGATTTCTCTATCTGTCAGAGTGTAATCCCATATCTTGCTTGCAAAAGGCTTGTTTCCATCTTACATGAAGTTACTCCCATAATTCACGCAAAGCATCATGGGGCATAATTAAAATAATTGCAATATATTGACACAGGACACCATTTTCCCTGAAATATAGTGTGCTGTAGAAGCCTCAGTTTTTGGTCAGAAGGTGTTGATTCTTTTTTTCTATAACAGTGGCTCTGAGACTAGTTCAGGCCATAGCTCATAGCGCAGTTTTCTGTGCTCATTATAATACCTCCTCATTTCTATTAGATCAGCTCATTCCTAGCTTGTAAGGTGGATGCTCATGTACTCAAAGTGTTTTTTAACAATGAAAGATATTGATCTGGTAAAGTTTCTATAAGGACATGTTTATTTTACATATCTATAAGGACTCTGTCGGGTATCTGTGCTTTGAAAAAGTTCATCCAAGGATGCTTTTTATGCTTTGTAGCATAAATAGAATACAACTATTTTTTTTATGAATAGAATTAGAATAAAAGTAGAAATTCTGAAAACTCTACAGTGGTAAAAAGGGAAAATATATAGAAAATATAAAAAATATAGTACATCAATGCAGATACAATATGATTGACATGATATACAGTATGACTCTTTTATTCAAGCCCTAGTTCTGTGTCATGAGGGCCTGAATAGACTACAGGAAGAAGCTCCTCCTTATTTTCTCTATTTGCCTTCAAGGAGCTAAAGTGCTTCCCTGACTTTAACAGAGAGAAGAATCAATTTTCCGTATGGCTGATGTCCTTCACTGTCTCCCTGGATTTGGTCTAGCTCTGCTGGCTGTAGATTGACCCTGGCTGATCAGATCAACCAGCTTGCTGCTGTTCTTGAACCAGGCTGTGATGCTTCTCAACAGGATGCTCTCAGGTGTAGGTGTAAAAGTTCCTTAGCACCTTAGAGGGCATTTTATAGTCCCTTAAGCATCAAACGTGGCCTTCCTCACTAGGGCGTTAATGTAATAGGACCATGACGTGTAAATTGAGCACTAACTTTCCACTATAAGAAACCTAACTCAATCAATGGATAAAACATGGCATGCTTTCATTAATTAGGAGGCCAAAACAAAAAAAAATGCTATTTTTTAACACTGTTATGTCATTGTAATGTAAGCCAGGTATTGCTCACTGAAGTTTTACAGTATTCTTCAGCTTTGTCTCATCTATTTCTGATATCCGGATTTTTTGTGGAGTGTTGTCTTGCTTCATGTTAATAAATGGATTTGAGGGGGTCACTGTGAACACAAGCCAGATCACCTTGCATTGCTTTGTTAGAGGTTTGGGGTAAATCCCTGCCATGGAACCAGTGTACGCTCTCCACCTCTGGAACTGTGCTGTTGGACCTATTTTTGTCCCTCAATCCAACTTCATTGGCCAGCCCACATCTGCTTGCCATTGTGTGGAACAGCAGCCATTCCATAAAAGACAAAGTTGCAACAGGAAAGAACAACTATCGCTGATATGAAAAAATAACTCTCTCTCTCTCTCTCTCTCTCTCACTCTCTCTCTATTTCTCTCTCTATTTCATCTCGTCTCTTGTTGACCATGTGAATTGCTTACTTTACACTAACTCCACTGATCAGTTATGACTCATTTTTGGCAGCTCGGTTCAAGCACCAAACTGGCCATTTGCATGGCCATTAATTACAGCTAAGAAAACTTAGGAATTGAGCACAGTAAATGTTAATAACTGAATCTGAAGACTCCTTCCATAAATTTTAAACAGAAAAGTTTAAAATATCTGTAGTATTTCACCTGTTTTTCGGTTAAATTAAAACAATAGTTTTAATCTGGTTATTATTAGGTTTAGATTTTTTTTTTTTTTTTGTCCCACATCCACCATACAAATCTCTGTGAAAGAACTGTTACTGTAGAAACAATAAAGGATTACAATCGGTGCATTTACAGGCAGCCAAATAATCTGTTAGTAATTGATTGCTTAATTGTATTGACAAGCCTTCATGTAAACACCTTAATCGATGTGACTGAGCTCGATCTGAATGAAAGTTCAATAAGATTGAAAGGGGTGGTGTAGATCAGAAATCCGATTCTAACCAGGCGTCCGGTGGAAAGAACTCGTCATTGGAGTAGACAGAATATATCAATATTTGAATCAGATTGCGAAGTTGAGGGTACATGTAAACAGTGATTTCAGAATCTGCAATCAGATCGAATTAATTTAAATTGGATGTAAAAATACCTAATGCTGGGATGTGCCCTGCAGCCAGCACTACTGTTAGTACTGCTGTGTTAGAAAATTAATCAGCACTTTCTGATCAGATTCAAGAACACACCAACGCTGTGGTATAAATGTCACCACACCATCACCATGAATGTTGAATGAAACTTACCTTTATGAACCCAAGTTATAATGATTTAAAGTTAAAGGGAATTTTTAGCATCGTCAGTCCAACAGAAGAGAGAGAGGAAGAAAGAAAGCTTTTAAAGCCGGGATGTGATTCTTGGCTCTAAATTGTTTGCTATTTCAGTGATTTTTCACTTTTTAAGTTGATGATCGTATTGTTTTCCTGAAGCAGCTTTTTGAACTCATGCAGCGTGATCCCATGATCAGTTTATTAATCCCACACCTGCTCATGTACCTGCTCTTGTAGCTGTTAAACTCTAACTGTTGGCCAGAATGAGAGCCGCAGTACAGTTTGAAGGTTAAACAGATCTACTGACACCAGTGGTGTCATCATCAAAAGCCCATAGTAACAATATAAAGATACATTACTAGTGTATAACTTTTTTGATTATTTTTAAATGATTTCTCCTATTTTACAATAATAATAATTATACCAAAGAGCATTTAATTATCAAATCTGACTGGTCAGAAGACGTGTATTATATCACATCCTGGACTGTAGTAGTTCTGGCTGTTAAATGACAGGTTTATATTTTTTTGTGCTTGTTCTCATGTAAATATTTTTCCTTAGTAACAGCTCCTACACAGGGACTTGTATGGCAGACACACCACATTTATTTACCATTTATAGAAGGAGTCTGAGATGTCAGTGCTTTTTTACAGCGTAGTGCTTTGCAACGTTTCCCAGCACACAATAATCTTCAAGACAAACGAATGTGTGCTTCCTGGTTTCTCAGTAAAGTGACAAACTGCATTTTTCTGTGTGAGACAGAGAGATGCTGGTGAAGGAATGACTGTTTTATTGCTATAAAGTAAGTGATAACAGGAACAAACTTGTCTCGCAGATGTTCCACAACGTTCAATCAAACCGTAAAGCATTTCAACCTGCTACATGCCTTTCGTTAATAAATTAAACATCGTAATTGTGAGTAAATTGCTGTAGTATAAGCAAGTCCAGATTGTGCTGTTATATGAAAAAAACTTCAGTTCACTCCATTTTCCATGTCTCTGGTGTGGGGGGTGTACCTCTCACTGCTTTTGCTGTAGAATGTTCTCGAGTGATTCTGGGTTTGAATGCTGTATTTCATGTCTGGGCTTTAAGTTCTGGATTGTGTTCTCTGTTCAGGGTTATAGATGCTTTATTGGGTTTAAGGATTCTGACGTCTATCTTTGTTGGGTTTGTGTTCTGGATTCTTAGTTTAGATTTATGTACAGCAGCTTCGGATTATAGGCTTAGGATTATAAAAAATATTTGATAATTTGACTCACCACATTTTGACTCAGAACATTTTTGTGGAACAGAATGAAATAACCCGAGTCAATGGGATGAATCAAAATGACCCTCTAACTGCAACTATTGCCTAGTCACCCTAATTAACACATTCATTCATTGTCTACCGCTTATCCGATCTATACTCGGGTCACGGGGAGCCTGTGCCTATCTCAGGCGTCATTGGGCATCAAGGCAGGATACACCCTGGACGGAGTGCCAACCCATCGCAGGGCGCACACACACACACTCATTCACTCACGCAATCACACTCTACGGACAATTTAGAGATGCCAATCAACCTACAATGCATTCTTTGGACTGGGGGAGGAAACCGGAGTACCCGGAGGAAACCCCCGAGGCACGGGGAGAACATGCAAACTCCACACACACATGGCAGAGGCGGGAATCGAACCCCCAACCCTGGAGGTGTGAGGCTAACGTGCTAACCACTAAGCCACCGTGCCCTAATTAACACAGGAGAATGTAAAGCCATCCTTCCCCCAGTCCTGGGTGGCTGTGGAATTGTCAGGACTCTAACTATAACAATTTTCAGCTCGTCCTGTCCGTTTATGGTGTGTGTACAGTGCTGTGGGTTTGAGCTTGCTGTGTGCTGACGTTTAGTGAACAAGTTGTTAAACGGGTATGAATGTGGTGTGTGTGTGTGTGTGTGTGTGTGGTGCTAAAATGCTGATATGATGTTATCCTGTGACTGGACACATGATCTCTGTTCATTGCTGTAAACCATGTATGCTACATGAAAGTGCATATTTTACTGAAAGCTTAATATTTATCCACAATCTAAACAATGCACACACACACACACACACACACACACACACACACACACACACACACACACACACACACACACACACACCCCTAGCCAGAAGGTTCTATTTCTCTGCTTGGTGCTGGCTCAACTTCACTTGTATTCCCATGATGTCATGAGTGTGCGTGTGTGCGCGTGTGTGCGTGTGTGTGTGTGCGCATGCTCGCTCTCGCGCTCTCTCTCTCTCTCTCTCTCTCTCTCTCTCTCTCTCTCTCTCTCTCTCTCTCTCTCTGTTGACACAGTCATTGTGCATCCAGGACATTTAAAGTCACAACTTCATGACCATTTTCTGCACTGGATTTGTGATATAATAGCTCTCTTTTCCCTCTGTCTCCCAGAGGGAAGACATAACTTATTGACATAGCTTTTTTTTTAAAATAAATAAATAAATAACAATCACACTGCTTTCATACAGCTGTTTATTCGTATGCTACCATGGTGATCCACAGAAGATTCTTGAGGGAAAAGCTCTGTTTTCGGCAGACAAGAGACACAGCACTTCTATAAATAGGGAGTTGAATGATATGACCATGGGAATAAAGTTTACCCAGGGAAAAAAAAAACACACCCTTCTTTTTTTGCCTCTGGATCATTTGCTTTTGCACAAGCTTTTTAAAAAAAAAAAAAAAAAATTTAAATACTAATACAGAATTGGTATCTAATCATTTTCCCTTGAAAAACCTACAGAGACTGTGAGAATAATATATGCAAAACAGTTTACACCTCTGAAGCTGCATCTGGGCCACACCCATCTGTGCTGTGTCTGTGTGTGTGGGTGTGTGTTTTTGGCTGCACGCGATTGAAGCATTTATTTTGTACCACCTGGATTCTTTTGTTTGATCCAGTGTCTTGGGGCTCAGCCAAAAGTCTGCTAGGTAGAAACATGGGACTCTCCACATGGTGAAATAACCAAAATTTTCTATTCCTGAATTTTCTTCTCCAAACAAAAGCTCAGAAATATGATTCTGTTCCTTCCAACTCCTTTATATCCGTAAACACCACCTGTGAGACTTAATCTCACTCCCACTTTCTTTTTTTCCCAATTTTGCTTCGGGGATTTTCTTTTTGTTGATTCTTGTTTTTGTTTTTATTATTATTATTATTATTATTATTATTATTATTATTATTATTATTATTATTATTATTATTTTAGATTTACGTTTAAACTTTTGGTATTCAATGAATTTGGAATCAGGATATTAGAACCTGGGTTTTGATTTATGATCTATGATTTGGGTTATGATCCAATGATTTGTCTGTCTTCCCTTCTTGTTCTTCTTCTTGTCCTTCATCAGGTGTTTTGTTTTGATTTTGGGTTACCTGAAGAGCCTTTGAACATTATACATGTGTGTGTATGTATGTGTGCGTGCGTGTGTGTGTGTGTGTGTGTGTGTGTGTGAGTATTTTTTTGTGTTGTGATGTATGTATGTATGTGTATGTATGTATGTATGTATATGTATATGTATATATTATGTATATATATATATGTATGTATATATATATATGTATGTATATATATATATGTATGTATATATATATATGTATATATATATATATGTATGTATATATATATATATGTATATATATATAATATATAATGTGTGTGTATGTATGTATATATATTGCTGTTATTATTACTATTTGTTTATTTGTTTTTAGATGAAGTTTGTTTGATGAAAGTGTAGGTCAGCTTTGGATTTTTCGTCTGGATTTATAATTTTGCGGCTCTTGGAATTGTGGCCACTTGGATTTCTGAATTTATTTGTTCATTCAGGTTTGTGTAAATTATAGTTGGGTTTTTAAATTTTTGTTTCCAGTCATTTGGTTGTTAATTTTGTGGTTTGGGTTTCGTGTTTGTTAGGTTTGAGTTTCTGTTTGGGGGTTTTGTGCTTTAGTTTCAGGGATTTGTTGTAGGGGCTTCAAAGTTACTTATTTAGTTAGGCTTCTGTTTTCTGTTTAATAATTTTGGATTTGGTATTGCTGTATATGTCTTCAGCTTATGTTTGGCTGGGTGTGGAAGGCTGGGGAGCTTTTAGAGGGATATGGGGGCAGGGAATAACGGAGGAGGGAATGAGAGAAATCAGCAGAGGGAGTCTGATCTAATCGCTGTAAGGGAGCAGCATACTCAGGGCCAAAGCCCGCATGGTTTAGAGTCAGGCAAAAAGCTGCCATATTAGGGGAGAGAGAGAGAGAGAGAGAAACTGACACTGCTTCTCTTTCACTCTTTCAATCTCTCTCTTCACTACTTTTCCTTTCTTGTTTTCTTCATAGATCTTATTGAGTTTCCTTCTTTTTGCAGGCTCTTTACTCTTTCTTGCTTCATTTTGCATTTTTCTTTCATATCCTGCTAAAAAAAAAGTCATGTTCCTCCAGGCAAACCATGTGCTGCTGATAAATCGCTCATATTCCAGTCACCTAACCTTTTATAACATTACCTTAATATGGTATTTTAAAAGATCTTTTAACTTCTCTGTACTTTACTGTATTTGAACGAAAATAAAAGTGTCAAATGGGTGGAAAAATGCTGTGTACTTAACAAGCTCAGAAATGTAGAAACTAAGAAATGTATAGCAGAAGATATTGATAAGATTTTCCACAAAAACACCAAAAAACTCTTGTGTTGCTGTATACTGTGATGTTTAGATGTAAATCTGATTATTGGCACAGACCTGATCAGGACTATTTAGAGAATGTTGTATTTTTTTCTTTTTCTTTTGCTTTTGTTGTTGTTGTTGTTTTTTTTAGATGCATTACACCGTTCATTCATCTGTACTGTGTATCCTACAAGTCACAGGGAGTCTGTAGTCAGTCTCAGGGGACTTGAGGCACAAGGCAGGGTGACACCATAGATGGGTTGCCAATCATCATTGGGCACAAACACACATACACACACACACAGACTCACACACACACACCACACAAATACTCATTCACAGAGTACAGACAGTTTACAGATGCCAATCAGTCTACTTCTCATGTATTTGGACTGGTGGAGGAAACCGGAGAACCTAGAGAAAACCTCCAAAACAAGGCGAGAAATATCATGCTGAGGCGGAAATTAAACCTGAAGGTCTGAGGCAATCATGTTAACTATAAAGCAAAAAACAAAATTTTTGAAATATGAAAAACATCCACATTAAAATGACATTTATGAAGGTAACTTGTCTTGCTTCTAATACTGAGGCCACAACTTCGTCTAGTTGTTTTACATAAAATAAAAAAAATGTAAAAAATAGCATCAGTCATACACCTTGTGTTGGAAAATTCATTAAACACTCTCTCTCTCTCTCTCTCTCTCTCTCTCTCTCTCTCTCTCTCTCTCTCTCTCTCTCTCTCTCTCTCTCTCTCCCCCCCCCCCATCCCCCATCCCCCTCAGCCTGTCCTGTTGTCTTCATTATTTAGTGAAGAAACTGCAAACCAAATATAGAGACACCGTGCTATATTTGTACCTCATAGTCTTTAGTGTAGGTCACTGTGTGTTCCTCACCACCAACATGATTGCAACTTGACTACTGACGTCAGTGTCTGACCGTTTTCTCATCAAATTCCATCCTAGGCAATGTTTGTCTTAACTCTTGGTCATGTGATTATAAACAGTCTTGTCATACAGTATAACACAAGGCGTATTAATATCTTTGACATTTGAAAAAACGTTGGCTTTGTATATCTTTGTCATGGATATTCTTTAGTAACACAACATAAAGTAGCAATGTTACCATCACGACCAGAAGCTTGTGAGTTCTACCAGAGTAGTTAATGTTAGCTTAATGTAATCCAGTGCTAGCGTTTTTATTGCATAATTGTCGGTGTGTTTTTAACAAATCAAAGAGGCAAATAAAAATAAAAAAACAGTAAGCAATTTATTGCCCTGTGATGGGTTTGCACTTGGTCCATAGAGAGACTCCAGGTTTCCTGCAACTCTATTTAGGATAAGTAGTTCAGAAGAGGGATGGAGGATTGATGTATGAGGGGATGTGGAAAGATTGATAAGGAAATGGATAACGTAATGGATGGATGAGAGAATGTAGATGGATGTATGAGGGGATGAATGTATGGATGAGGGGATGTGGCTGGATGGATGGGTGGTTGATGTATACATGAGGAGATAGGGAAGGGTGTATGAGGGGATGGATGAATGGATGGGGTGATTAGATGAATAAGGGAATGGGGAAGGATTGATGTATAGATGGGGGATGAATGGATGAGGGGATGGGGAATGGCTGGATGAATGAGGGGATGGGGAAGGATGGATTGAAGGATGTTTAAACAACATTTATTTTTAAAGGATATATAAAGGATCACATACAGGATGATCCTCCTCTTTCAAATGGAATGAAATTTGATTTTGCTAAATCTTAACCAGATTTTTCTCAAGATTGTTGTGTCACTGGACACAAACAGTTGCTGTCGGTCATGTAACCGGAAGTCAGCAGCTCTAATTGAAAATCAATTATCTCTGGTCGCTTTGTTGCTGAAAGGTGGGAATTGGCATGTGGTAGGCCCATGCAAATATTATATGATGATTGAACATATCACACCCTGCTAGAAAAAACAAACATTTTTTTATATTAGCTGCCATTCATTTTTCAGTAATAATCGATTCATATCTTTGTATACCTTTTCAATCGATCCAGTTCAAATCATCTAGTTGTTACACCCCTGGTTAATAGAGACTAGATTTATATTCCATGCTGCTCTGGTTTTAAATTCCATGTGTGTGTATGTGTGCGTGCATTATGAGAATGTGCAGTTGAGCCATGTGCACTGCTTTTCTTTCTCAACAGAAACACAAATCCTGAATCTGACATCTACAAGAAATGTTACAGCTTCTCTCTCTCTCCCTCTCTCTTTCACTCTCGCTCCTCCGTTCACGTGTCTCCTGGTGATGTCATCCTGAGTTGATTTAATGAGACACCTTTAAGCATGCGAAGAACAGATGTGTTTTAAGCGCCAAGAGAGATGCCATGTATTGATTGGACGCTAAGATCGTTAAGGCCGCTTTGTTCCTCTTCCTCTTTTGGCAAATGGTGAACCCATTGCCCCTTTACTTCATCTGTAGTAATAAGTGAGTGTAGATTCTAGCCAAGTCGAACCCAGGCCAAGCTCCCTTTACCCTCTTCTACTGTGCCAAACATCTCTCTGTCTCTGCTCTTACTCAACCCTCTGCTTATTACCCACTCTGTACCAGAGAAGTACATGAGTAATTACAGGGTATGAGATGCTCAAAAATGTAGTTAAAAGCGACCTTTTCTGGAGAGTTTACAAAATGAACAGTGTGAGTGTGTTTGTGTGCGTTACTATATACCAACAATAAGTGATTTCTACTTTTTCTATTTGTGTTACTGTGCAAAGGAAGTTGTTCTTGACAGGAAGCCACATCAAGGAGCTGTTAATATTATTTAGTACAGCTGTAATGCAGTGCCACTGTCTGTATTCTTTTGAGTGCTCCTAAAATTTCTGTAGCTGCTTTCAGGCGTAACCTCATGGTGATGTGGCATAACCTTCTCTTCCTACCACTGTGCTCCCAGAAACACTTTAAAACACTGGAAAAAAACAACCCAAAGGTAGAAATGGATGGATGCTGAGCCTGTGAAATTTGTGATTTCTGCTTTTGACAGTTTCTCAAACTGAGCTACATATTTCGAGTTTATAACTTATTTCAAATAGAGATGTGAATGAGACACAAGTATTGTAGGGAAGGTTGGGAAGGGGTTATTGAGGGGTGAACCATCTCCAGTAGGTGAAATGCATCAGCAATAGATTTATGGCATTTTAGCCCTTATCAAAAGTGACTAACATTTATCTCATTTTATACAGCTGAGCAGTAGGATCCTGCTCTCTAACCACCGCAACCCAGGTTTGATTCCCAGGCAGGTTACCAACATAGCCACTGAGGGGTTAATTCTCAATGCCAATCTCAAGTCTGGATAAACTAGGAGGGTTGCATCAGGAAGGGCATTCGGCATTAACATCAAAAAAGTGCCAAAATCAAATATGCAGATCGGATGATCCACTGTGGTGATCCCGAACAGAGAGCAGCTGAACGACAACATCATCATAATCATACAGCTGAGCAGTTGAGGTTTAAAGGGCTTTGCTCAATGCCACCTCAGTGATGTGATTTGAACTCTCAACTTTTTGATGTGTTGGCCAATGAAACCATGAATTCTATTTATGCATAAAAGAATGATTTATAGAATACAGTGTGTGAAAAATCTTAAGCAACAATACCAGAATTAAATATTGCTGAAAAGTACGTAAACGTGTCGGTGATCGTATAACAGCAGGCTAAAATAAAAGCTGTACAGTTATACCATGATGCAGTTGTTTAATCATGGGTAAGGGTGTTCTTAGTCATGACTCCAGGCAGTAACATGATACAAAATGGCGTCAAACTCCATCTATCCATCCATCCATTTTCTGTACCGTTTATCATACAGAGGTGCATAGGGCACCTGGAGTCTATCCCAGGGGGACTGGTGGTAATCCATCGCAAACTGTGGACAATTTAGAGATGCCATTCAGCCTACAAGGCATGTCTTTATATTGGTGAAGGAAACCCGGAGGAAAACCTTAAAGAATGGGAAGAACATGCAAACTGTGCACACAGAGCAGAGGCAGGAATCGAACCCCCAGCCCTGGAGGTGAGAGGCACAGGTGTTAATCAGTGGACCGCCATACCCCCTAGTGACAAAATCAATATGATGATATCCTTTTTTATTTAATATTAATAATGTTTGCAGTAACCAATTCTTCTGCCTTGCAATATAGTTTGTTAACAGTAATGTTTGGCAAAAATCAAACCCACATCCTCAGAGGAGTGAAGCAATCTTGCTGTTTTTGGTATTGTGTTGTGTTTTTTAGACACTGGAAAGTAGCCTTGATATCAGGACACTTCACTGCTTGTTTGGTTTTTTACATAGCACATGTTAAACCAGTATGGTGCATTCATGTGGACTGACTGAACGTTGTTTATATCCACAGGAGACAGTTGATACACTTATATCAGCAATCATCATCAGTACAATAGCGAAGGCGTAACATATGAAAGTGACCTCGCAGCTGCAGGTGGCCTGTAAGCACAGGAATTTGGAAGTTGACATGTTGCACAGGTGTGATTTTGGTTTTGGTCGGAGGAAATATTTTGGATATGGATTTAATACGTGTTATTACTTGCTTAGTCATGAACACCTGCAGATCTCAAACTCCAGCTTTTCTCCTGAATAAACACTCTTCAATAAACATCTAAGTGATGAGAAAATATAAGCACTTGCTAATAATCTTTCGAATCAGTTTTTCTATATATATTTTTTCACAGGCAGCCTGTGCCTATCTCGGGCGTCATCGGGCATCAAGGCAGGATACACCCTGGACAGAGTGCCAACCTATCGCAGGGCACACACACACACACACACACTCTCATTCACTCACACAATCACACACTACGAACAATTTAGAGATGCCAATCAACCTTACACTACATGTCTTTGGACTCCACACACACATGGCGGAGGCGGGAATCAAACCCCCAACCCTGGAGGTGTGAGGCAAACGTGCTAACCACCAAGCCACTGTGCAACAAAAATGTCCCCCCCCCCCCCCCCTTTATTCATAACACTAATGTGCAAGAAACAGTGATTTACAAGAAATAAGGTTTTTTGTTTGTTTGTTGTCGTTTTGTTTTTTTTAATACCAGTGTTTTTGATTATGATTGGTCAGAAGGTTGAAGTCAAGTCCCAGGTTTATGTTCATGACCTTGGTATTCTATAGCAACAACTAATTATGTCGGACGTGCCACATATTTAAAGATATTTAAAGATAAACAGTCGATTTCACTATGTATGTGATGAATAAAATTTTAATTTGAACTTGATTTGAATTCTATTTAGAACGTTGCATACTTTCCTGGTTACATATTCTCGACATTATCCTTTTCTGGGCTTATTTTGAATAACACACAAACAACAACCTCAAAACTATAAAAACCAATCAGCCCATGAAGTGAAATCGCATGCTTAAATAAATATCATGCTTGTAAACAAAAAAACAGTTGTTATGAGCAGCAGAATCGCTAAATTAAAAATCGTGACTGAGCGATAAGCCATTATGTCTAGCTCTTCTATAAACCAGTATGGTAAGTATACAATGAATCAAGGTCCATATATAGCAATCTTTCTTTTTAAAATGTACATAATGTAGTGTAGAAGGCAGTTAAGAGGAGCCAATTATGCCTTTTTTCCCTCCATTTCTGTTTCATGTTGCTTCCCATGTCACTTCCCCGTGCCATTATTCTCTCTTTTATTCTGTAGAAGAAGAGAGAAGGCAAATCTGCATCTCGCACATGCTGGGTTTGTGTTAAACTGGGTAAAATCACATCAGGTGGATCTTAGGAAAAGAACAGGCTTGTTTAGTTCCGTGACAGAGTTAACGGTTGAGCTGTTCACGAAAAAAAAAAAAAAAAATCCCAAAGGATCAAGGCAGCCGGGTTTAAGTTGTCATATACAGAGGAAAAGAAACTAAGGGATATTTTTTGATATATTAGTTTTTGCCTAGTTGACCAGGCAATAGTTAATATCAAGCAAATTTTTCAATCGGTTAACAGCATAAAAGCTAACCCTGCATCTAGTTTCCCCGTTTGAAATGTTTAAACCAGCCATAACTTGAATTAAGTTCACTGTGAAAAGCCTGAGAGATAACATCACAAAGAAATGAGACTTTGAGCAGCTTTCACGTTTTAGAATTTGTAAATCTATACAAGATCAGGTTGATCATGCAATTTCAACTATTTAATTAATTAATTAAAAAATTTCAATTTTCACACACCTGCCCTTTTAAAGTGTCAATTTTCCTCTCAAGTATAACCGCTCAACCAAGATACATTTAGTGCCAGAAGGCTACTACTTTAATTTTTCACTGGTGCTCTGGGGCTCACATAGTTAATACATTAGCCTTGTGTAAAGTACTTTTATATGCCACTTTTAGATTTATCTAGTATTTAACCCTGTAATAGTCTTCACACATGCATGTACAGGTATATGTTGGAGTTAATGGGTTATAGGAGAACACTGAGGATCACGCTATTTCCCCAGCTTTTTTTTAAATTTTATTTATTTTTATTTTTTATTTTTTAAACACTTTCTCACTCTTGTACACTCTCTCCCACTTCTGTGCATGTCATTTGACTCTTTCTTTTTGATTAGGTTTGCAGTCTGTCCAACACGGCCGAATGCAGGTCTTTTGCCTCTAGCAGTGAAGGATTTGGAACGCTGCCCGCTCATATATTTGACTTTGAGGCATTAGAGATGATGAGGAAGGCTTAAGGGCTTGTTTCAATGCTCATCCAAGTGAACAAGGGTGTTATTTATATATCTCCTCCTTTCTTCTCAGGTGTGGTCCATTCCTCAGGCTCCTTTGACCAAACTGCTGTCAATAATTCTCCTTAAGTTAGTCATTTGCAAGCCTGTTTTCATTGTGTGTGTGTGTGAGAGAGAAAGAGAGAGAGCAGGAAAGAGAGTAACTAGGGGACCGAGGAAGAAACAGAAAAATAGAGAACGAGAACAGAATGGGGAAAAATAGTGGCTTGGGCTTTAGTAACAGAGATGTTGGGTAATGAAATCAGCTAAAAGGCATGTAATGTTATTAGATATCTGGTTTCTGTGCACCGGTGTGTGTGTGTGTGTGTGTGTGTGTGTGTGTGTGTATGTGAGAGAGAGAGAGAGAGAGAGAGAGAGAGAGAGAAATGTTGGGCTTGGCTGAGGTGAGAGTGTCTCTTGTGGTTAACAGTGATGTTAAACTGACCCTGTGTGTGTGTGTACACACACACTGTTACTGCTCAGTGTTACACTTCACTGAAACTGGCATATTTCTGTACAATACACTTTTGTAAACATGAATATGTAGCGTGTTCACATTGTGAAGTATGAATGTAGCACAGTAACAACAACAATTTGGAACACATGTAAAACCATATATATAATCTGCACTAACCTGTCCATCATACACCACAGAGCAGAAGTGGAGAGGAACAGGTTCTGTGGGGATTTGTGCTCATTCAGCTACAAGACAGTGTGTTAATGAGGTCAGGCATTGACACAGATGCAGGAGGAGGAGGAGGTCTGGGGTACCGTCGGCGTTTCAGTTCATCCCAAAGGTATTGAGTGGGGTTGAGTCAGAGTCAGGGGTTTGTGCAGGACACTCGACTTCTTCCACTTCAGCATGGATTAACAGTGTCCTCATGGAGCTGCTTTGTGCACAGGGGCATTGTCACATTGCCATGCTGGAACAGCTTTGGATCTGTTAGTTCCAGTGAAGAGAAACTGCTATAATAATGCTACAGTATTTATAGACATTATAGGCTATATAAATTGTGTCCAAGACATACGAGTGTGATAGTCAGGTGTCCGTTTACTTTTGGCTATATACTGTATGTGGACTTAACATCAGTCTCCCAACACAAGGTTACCATCCTGTCGTAACATTAGTATATATAGAAAACGTGGTGTGAATTAGAGCGGTTTCTGTGTTAGTGAAGTAGTGTTCTCGGTAGATCGGGTGTTTTGAACGAAGAGAGCAACATGCAACAACACAGATGAAGTGAAAAATACTAAAGTGTTTGACTTGTGACTGCAAGCTCCCCTGTTTGAACTCATGGGTTACAGTCTGTGTGACTTTTCAAATGTTCTTTTTGTCTGTCTGTCTGTGTGTGTGTGTGTGTGTGTGTGTGTTACATAATTCCTATCCAGGGTATATTCCCAACTCTTGCTGAGCACTCCCGGGATATTCTATGAATCCCTGCTCAGGATAAAGTAGCTAGAAGTAGCTCTGTTGTTTGTTTTTTAACAAAATTCATATTCACTTTCATATTTGATCTTTTTAAATGAGTAATGACATCATGTTTCTCATGACACTCTAATTCCAAATGCATGTTTTTTTCTTCACCCCAGGCACCCTGGAGGACCGACCCACCTCACACCAACACTAACACACACATTAATAAGAAAAATACACGCATGTTGGGTCAATTTACTGTTACACTACATTATGATGTACTGCTTACATTATGTGACCATAGGCCTTTTTTATATGGATTTGTGAAGATTAGAATTCTTCATCCGGGCTTCTTAAATTTTTTGGTAGTCATCAACCCGTTTAACCGTTAAATAAATTTCACAGACCTGCTCTGGAAGAGTTATTTCACGAACATTATTCAAGTATGTAGAATAGCTAGAGGTGCTTCTATTCCTGAACTGATCACCACCAGTCTGGCTTCACCTTATTTATAGACAGACTTATTGTTCATTTAGTAATGTTTGTATTAAATCCATTCAACTTCACCTGACCAGTCAGATAACCATTAGAATATATATAATGACTTGTACCTAAATAAAATAAACACACGCACGCACACACACACACACACCTTAATGTGTTTACTATACAGACCCCAATGTGAGAATGTTTAAATTCCTGCCTAGTTTCTAGGTGTTCAGTTACAGTTTGTGTTTAAGAAATGGGTAAAAGTGTTATTTTGTCTCTGGTTTGTCCATGCTCTGATTATTTTAGCTCTATGGACATGGACGTGGAGTTGTGTGAGTGTACATGTGTGTTCAGTGTGTGTTTTGCATACAAGGTACATAAGCAAGTACCTGTAATGGCATTCTGGAAAATGTTATCTCTCTCTCTCACACACACACACACACACACACACACACACACACACACACACACACACACACACACACACGCACACACGCATGCACAGAGTTACAATGACATTTTCAGTCAGAAGTCATTCGAATAAATGTTTCTGTGGCAACCAGTGTCGCATAGCAACCAGGCCTCCAATGATGTGTTGGTGGCTCAGGGCCAGTGGCTGTGGAATGCTCTGTGTGTGTGTAAAAGAAGGAGAAACACAGTCACTCACTGAACCATAAAGCTCAGTACTCTCTTGGTGTCCACTTGCTCTCAGAACATTCCAACAGCATTTAGGAAATAATGAAAGTCATGTATGATGTGTGTGCGAGTGTGTGCGCAGGTGGCTGGTCAGTGCGTGTTAGTAGCTGTGATTTAGGTTATGCAGAAGGATTATGTGTCTCAGGCAGGCATTCCCCTGGCACACACACACACACAGGTGTGACTATTGTGTGCCTTTTATCTACTGTTTCAACAGCATACTGCACACCATGTATGATTCCTAAATAAATTACACCAGTGCTTTACTGACATACGATTTAGTAGGCTAGTATACCATTTGGGACGTAACCCAAGTATTCCTGACTCTGAGGATATAATTATCTGCCACCGTTTCCTCAGTATTAACAGAATAAATGTACTTTTTTTTGGTCATTTGCCAATTCCCACTCTCTAGCTAGCCATTGTGTGGCTTCTGACTTACCTCAGAAGCGGGAAATCAGAGCTGGGGATTATGTCATTTTCAATCTCTGTGGATTCAATCTACAAAGTGGGGAGGAAAAAAAAACATGGCTGCCTCCATGTTTGTCTTTTGTTAGCAACAAGTTAGCAGCCTAACTATGAAGAGTTCTATTTATTTCCTCTCCAACACAGCTGAACTGTTCAGCCAGTGTTATAGTTTTAAGAAGCTAATGATTCTGTATGTTACTTAATCTGAAACAAGTAGTGTTTATATGTTTTTATATATATATATATATATATATATATATATATATATATATATATATATATATATATATATATATATATATATATATATATATAATATATATATAATATATATATATAATATATATATAATATATATATATATAATATATACGTAATATATACGTATACATACATACACACACACACGGCATAACTCATTTAAAGTAGTTTAAAAAGATCCACTGTTTCCTGGTGACTCTGTGAGCAGCCATTTTGTGAAATCACTTATCAGGACTCCAACTCTTAATCACCAGACAATAAAGAAAAAGCTTTACAACCACATGGGGGGAAAATAATTTAAAGAGAAAATGAATAAATGTAGGGGCACGGTGGCTTAGTGGTTAGCACGTTTGCCTCACACCTCCAGGGTTGGGGGTTCGATTCCCGCCTCCGCCATGTGTGTGTGGAGTTTGCATGTTCTCCCCGTGCCTCGGGGGTTTCCTCCGGGTACTCCGGTTTCCTCCCCCAGTCCAAAGACATGCATTGTAGGTTGATTGGCATCTCTAAATTGTCCGTAGTGTGTGATTGCGTGATTGCGTGAGTGAATGAGAGTGTGTGTGTGCCCTGCGATGGGTTGGCACTCCGTCCAGGGTGTATCCTGCCTTGATGCCCTATGACGCCTGAGATAGGCACAGGCTCCCCGTGACCCGAGTGTAGTTCGGATAAGCGGCAGACAATGAATGAATGAATGAATAAATGTACTAGCTTAGCAGCCTAGCATAGCATCACCACCAGGTCCAGCATAAGTGAACTAGCCTGCTTAGCTAAAATACAGCCTAAAGCTATACTACTTTCACCTCTGATCGCTTCTGATGGGTGTATTTTTATTACCCAATCTGTGTTCACCGTTTATTTTCTGATCTAATCTGTGTATTTTGTTATCGTTGTACTGCAGGCTGTTGAGCATGACTCGGCTAATGTTAACATGCTAGCCAAAACACAGAGCAGTAAATAGGCTGCACAGGTGCACAGGTGCACCGGATGACTCGCGCTCACCCAGTATATCCAAATTTGAGCTAAAGAAATCCATATAACTACACATATAACCTTTTAGTCACTAGATTGCTACTGTGAGTTCTGTAACTCAGCAACTAATCCCAAAACAAGCATAAGTAGCCAGATTATCATCTATTAATCACTAGAGTCTTTCTAAATTAGAAAACAAATGTGTTTTATCTGTTCACCCAAAAAAAAGCTAAAACTGGGTCAGTCCTGAATCTTTTTCCTTTGTACCATGTCTGTCACCGTGGAGTTGGACAACTTTGGTGTCCGATGTTCAAGCATGATGTGTAAGAGCTAGCTGTATGACCTCGGTCTTAAATCCTTTTCCTTCACACAGTGTCATATTGACTCTCACTCTCTGACAACCATTTGCTTATTTTCTCACATTCTCTCTCCTGATTGGCTGTCAGCTCCTGTCTGTCACCATGTAGTTGGATTTCTTTCAAGCCTGATGTCGAGAAGTGATGTTTTAATGTGTCTGAGCTGGCTTGTGTTACAAAAATGACAGAACGATGCATAATTGTGTCACGACTGTGTTGTATCGTTATATTACCCAGCTTTATAATCAGGAATGATTAAGTCTATCATTGCTTCAGATTGGCCATTGTTAGCAGTGTTTCATCTCTGAGTGTTGTATCATTTCCCCCAATTAAATCAGCTGAGAAGTCATATCCATGAAAGCAGACTTACTGGCAGAAATCACACTCAAGAAATAATTCTATTGTCTCTTAGAATGTTCTAATAGAAAGGACTGTTAACAAATGTGGTGCTGTTTACACACCAAACAGTCAGCAGAATACTACGAAGCTCTGATAACTCCCATAATATGTTAGGATGCCTGTAATATTTTTTACACATCTCTAAGACAAAACGCTCTCATCTGGACAGCTATTACATATTAGATAAACAACGGATGATAGCTTTGTCTGGAACAGTGTTTTTACATCACAAAATGTCATACCTGGATTTATATGCACGAACATTCTGAATAAAAAGCAGATTAGCTCATTTAGGGTTATATTTATGTATTTAATAGGAGCTGATGAGAGTGCAAATTTTTAGAAAATGAAAAGTGAGATGATTTTGCAGGACAATCATGATGTGGCTTGCATGATCATGGTCCATTTATTACCATTAATCCTGTCGATTTAGGAAGTGTTTATGGTGTTCATGATGTGCTGGACAATTCAGACAAGTACAGTCTGGAAAAAAAAAAAAGCAGAGCAAAAGGTTTGAAAAATCACAGACAAGTCAAAGTTGGTTAAAAGCATTAAGTCATTCAGTCTCTCAAGGACGGAAGGATGAAGAAGAACACTAACATTGCAGATCTAAATAGAAATAAAATGACGGAGTATCGTCTGTATACAGTGGGCCTGTGTACATCTAATCCCAATCAGACAGTGCTGTAATGAACTTTAATTTCTGCAGGATTTAAACTCGTAATTTGGATAGCAGGGTGAGACTTTAACCAGCTTCCTCATTTAGGAGCCTCCAGACAGTGGAGTGTAAATGTAAATGTGTAAATATGCTTTAGTACAAGTTAAGTGTTATTACCTTGTGTGTGTATATATATAACATAAAGTACTTGTGTTTGTACTGACTAGTTTGTCTGGATTCTACTGTTTCTGGTGTTTATTCAAGTGTCAGACATTGACAGATCATATCTGTGATAAAGTGGCCCATGTACTGTGTTTTAAGAGGGAGAGAGCGAGCGAGAGAGAGAGAGAAGGGTTTATGTCGGGATGTGTGAGTGTGTTTCTAAGCTCTTAGACCAAAGAAGCTTGTGGAGTTAGTCAGAGGTACACACTGTTTATTGGTTCTTTTCTTTCCACCTTCACTTGATTTCTCTCTCTCTCTCTCTCTCTCTCTCTCTCTCTCTCTCTCTCTCCCCCCCTCTCCCTCCCTCTCTCCGTGTCTGTCTTTCTTTCCTGGTTCCTGACCTTACATTATACCTGTATTAGATTATCCTGTGGAGAAGAACCTGTCAATGTGTGTGTGTGTGTGTGTGTGTGTGTGTGTGTGTGTGTGTGTGTGTGTGTGTGTGTGTGAGAGAGAGAGAGGGGCAAAGGAGGGAGTAAGCGTGCTACTATTAGTTAGCGTGATTCCGTGTGTTCCATGAGTAAGATTGGAAAAAGATGAAGAAGGCAAAGTGACGTGAGCGCATTTCCTACAGCCACCTCCCGATCCCCACCCAGAGCCTAAAAATAAACGAGCGTTTCTCACGATTAGAGATGTGGTGGGAGAGATGAGATGGTGGGAGAGACAGAGAGAGAGGGGGAGAGATGGCTGCTGCAGGAATTTCCGGCAGAGTTTGGGGTTAAGTACACACTGGGCTATTTGATGTGATGTGTATCGTGATGGCTTGACTCTGTGTGGGCGAAGCTCATCAACCAACGTGGCTCGCTTTCCAAATTAGGAACTAGTCGGCCTTTTCACCTGCCCAAATGTGACTGACTGATTGTGTACTTCAGTCAAATGACTGCACTTACCTTCCAGTTTATTAAGAACACGCTTCCACGTTCATTGGTAGTCGATGGTATCACATTCAGAACTAACAGTGACACCAAACTTTAAAGTGACTTTCTGAAGCAGGTTCACAGAAACTGGAAAGTTGAACATTTGAAAAAACCTTTAACAGACCCACTGTAGCTTAACAGTTTTGTTCTTGGCTAACAGGAGTGCAATCTGATGTTGTAGTCTGCTGTTCTGAGATGCTTTTCAGCTCACCACAGGTCTCCTAAACTAACTAGCTACTTGTTTCTTGTTTTGACTGAGAGACTTGAAGATTATTAGCTGATTCAAGCTACGTACATATGATCTGTCCTTTTTTTCAATCATATTTCCTGATCATAACCCTGATCTCACCTTTTCATTGATTATGTTGCCATCTGTTTCTTCTTGTCTGCTTGCCCCAGACTAAGCTTTTATGCTGTAAGAACACCAAAACATGAAAGAGCGTAAGCAAGAAGAACTTCTACACCTATCTTATAGGTCATTTTGTGTAAAATTACTGCAGCTAATTTAATCAGATTTTTCATATGGTTTTGCTAGTAGGGACAGCTAGTTAGTTTGTTTTGCTAGAAGTGTTGCTAGTTAGCATCTTTTGTTAGTAGGGTTAACTATCTTGTTTGTTTTGCTATTAGGGTTGGCTAGTTTGTTTGTTTGTTTTGCTAGTAGGGTTCACTATTTGTGATGTTTGTTAGTAGTTAGCTTATTTTCCTAGTAGCTGCTTTAGGATAAACAATGCTCTTTTTTTTTTTATCCTCAAACGTGGCTTTGAGGTGAATTTATGCCATCACCTGCCAGGTATCTACATATGGTGAGTGTTTATTTCAAGTCTTTCACGCAGAGCTTGAAATCACTGAGCTGCCAAACATTCAGACCAGACGTCAAGTCGGGTCCAAAAAGCTGCATCTGTGTTTTTTCTTCAACTGTTACTCAGCTAATAGTTATTATTTAACAGGGCAAAACTGGCATCCACCCCAACGCCACAGAGAGTAACAGTGTCTAGTGAGAGTTCTTACAGAAATCGTTGAGAAATGAAGCACAAAATCTGTTCCAACAAACATCCAGCATCATATGATATAGTGTGTGTGAAGTTGAGGGATTTCTGGCTACACTTCAGTTTCAAATGTAGCAATAAAATTAATGTAATTAGAGCACAGAGTAGTGTGTAAGATCCAGCTAGAGATCCTAAAGGTTTAGAATCCGTGTGCTGTTACAGGCTTGTATGAACTAGATTAGCAAGTTAGCAAGCAGACTAAAAGCTTTTCTTTCTCTCTCTCTATCTATTTTTCCCTCTGTCTATCTATCCACATTATTATTTATTATTATTATTATTATTATTATTATTGGGGGCATTGGTGGCTAGGTGGTAGGTTTCTCGCCTATCATGCGGAAGGCCTGGGTTTGATTCCCAGCCAATGCCCCGACCCCAGCCACTGGATGCAGTGTCGGTCCCAAGCCCGGAAAAATGGGAGGGTTGTGTTAGGAAGGGCATCCGGCGTAAAACTTGTGCTAAGTTGTTGTGCGGACCAGTTGGTCTGCTGTGGCGACCCCAAACAGGGAGCAGCCGAATGCAATTATTATTATTATTATTATTATTATTATTATTATTCATTCATTCATTGTCTGCCGCTTATCCGAACTACACTCGGGTCACGGGGAGCCTGTGTCTATCTCAGTCGTCATAGGGCATCAAGGCAGGATACACCAACCCATCGCAGGGCACACACACACTCTCATTCACTCACGCAATCACACACTACGGACAATTTAGAGATGCCAATCAACCTACCATGCATGTCTTTGGACTGGGGGAGGAAACCGGAGTACCCGGAGGAAACCCCCGAGGCACGGGGAGAACATGCAAACTCCACACACACATGGCGGAGGCGGGAATCGAACCCCCAACCCTGGAGGTGTGAGGCAAACGTGCTAACCACTAAGCCACCGTGCCCCATTATTATTATTATTATTATTATTATTATTATGATGATGATGATGATGATGATGATGATGATGATGATGATGATGATGATGATGATGATGATGATGAAATGATATGTATCTTACACACTATCTGTATTTTCAGATACTTTTGTTTTTCTTTTTAATTTCATGATAACTTTTTTGTCCTTTTCTTTTGTTCTCTGTCTCAATCCTCCTCTCTCTCTAGTTCTATGCAGATTTATTAGCACAACATTTGTTTTCCTTTAACGGCTCTCTGTTTTTTGCCCCCTCTACCCCCTTTTTCTTTCCCTTTCTCCACCATCATTTCCAACCTCTCTCTCTCTCTCTCTCTCCTCCCTCCCTTTCTCTCCTTGCTCTCATTGTCTTCAGGTTCTCTCTCTCTCTCTCTCTCTCTCTCTCTCTCTCTCTCTCTCTCTCTGACAATGAGCCCATTCAGCAGGCTGATACACTGCAGATTTGAGTTTCTCCTCCCTCCTCGGAGGGAGTGTGTGTGAGTCTTTCTCTCCCTCTTTCTCCATCTTACATGCACACACACATGTAGTAGTTTATCAAAAGTTATAGTTTTTTCCCCTCTTTGTGTCCCTGCAGCTTTGTCCTGTGTAATTCTTGCAGAACGGAAGACTAGGTTAATGTGACTGGCGCCCCCTGCTGACATGCAGGACCTTGTTGCTGTCTCTGAGATTCACTGCTCTTTTACAGCCCAGTATATACCACTGCTTCCACCAGCATACACTCAGATACTCTGACACAGGGAGGAGACAGAGCGAAAGAGTATGTGTGTGTGTGTGTGTGTGTGTGTGTGTGTGTGTGTCTGTGTGTAATATAATCAATAGACAGTGGTCTACAGTGGACAGTGTAGTATAAGATCAATAGACAGTGGTCTTTGAGTCTTTGATTGAGGCATTTGGAGGGAAGTTCAACATCTCTCGGTCATCTTCCTCAAACTATTCCTGAATTACATTTGCAGTGTTACAGGGAGCATTATCCTGCTGAATGACGTCACTGACATTAGGGAATACTGTTTCCATGAAGGCATCTTCCACTGGTGTTTAACAGGGGTCAGTATTTTTCCCAACATATGAGGAAAGAGAATTAAACAAAGATAAACGTAAATGGAGAAAAGGGCTGATAATGGAGAGAGATATGAGAGAGAGAGGCTTGACTGCAACTGTGCAGAGAATGGACACATTGCTGTGCAGTGTGCGTGTGTGTGTGTGTTTTGAAAGTGCAGCTGTTCACTACTCTGCCATGTTGTGATTTAACTTGATAATGAAATGTGCTACGTGCAGCCATGCACTCAATCACACCACACACACACACAAACACACTGCACAGCAATCAGGTTAGACCCTGTGTTAGCCTGTACCCATCAGCCGCTTGTCTCTCACTCATGTCTTTCTGTTTCATGTGTGTGCAGCATGGATCTGTCATCCATCCCTCGCTCCTGCCCTCGTCTGTCAGTGTTCAGCTTTTCCTCTCCACCTCTGTGTTAACAGTTGCAGACACACAACCTGCCCAAGAACTGTTGTACAACTGCCTTGGCAGACCTGACTTCTCTCATGTTAGTCCAAACACAACTTGACCTTACTAACTTAATAACACTTATGATGCTGCTAATGGTAATACACTTCATCGCTCAAGACAAGATTAGTGTATGAAGGCTAATAAGTGAAAAAAGATTCCAACCCCAGTTTAGCATTGTACACACTCGCTTCAGAAGATATTCTGCACAGTAATGACATGTATAATATTTTAACATATAATTTTTAATATTATGTTAAAAGTTTAATAACATTTTAAAGACTTTTCAACCAGACCGATATTATCACTTGAATTACTTCTAATGTACAATTTATACATCGCCTGAATCTGGATAGTTGCAGCTAGGATAAACCTTAACTGGCCTTTTCCTGATTTTATTTATTTATTTATTTATTTATTTTATTTTTTATGGTTCATTATGTAACAACTTGGTGCTTTCGACATTTGAATGATTCCCACCCCTGAACTCCACCCCTAATATCTACAGTGACCTGTTGAGTAAAGCGTCTATGAAATGACTGACAGGAGGTGCATCCAAACACAAGTAAATGTTCCTGTCAATTTTCCAAATCAGTTTTCTCAACGACTTCTTCTGCTTCTTTCGGCTTTTCCCTTCAGGGGTCGCCACAGCGAATCATCTCTCTCCACCTATCCCTATCTTCTGCATCCTCAACACTTGCACCTACTAGCTTCATATCCTCATTAATTACATCCATATACCTCCTCTTTGGCCTTCCTCTTTGCCTCCTGCCTGGCAGCTCCATGTCCAACATTCTCCTACCAATATACTCACTCTCCCTCCTCTGAACATGTCCAAACCATCTTAATCTGGCCTCCCTAACTTTGTCCCCCAAACGTCCAACATGAGCTGTCCCTCTGATGTACTCGTTCCTAATCCTGTCCAATCTGGTCACTCCCAAAGAGAACCTCAACATCTTCAGCTCTGCTACCTCTAGCTCTGACTCCTGTCTCTTCCTCAGTGACACTGTCTCTAAACCATACAGCATGGCCGGTCTCACCACTGTCCTGTACACCTTCCCCTTGATTCTCGATGATATTTTCCTATCGCATAGAACTCCCGACACCTTTCACCACCCATTCCAACCTGCCTGCACTCGCTTCTTTACCTCTTTCCCACACTGGACTGTTGACCCCAAGTACTTAAACTCCTGTACCTTCTTCACCTCTTCACCCTGTAACCTTACTGTTCCACTTCCCTCCCTTTCATTCACACACATGTACTCAGTCTTACTACGACTGACTTTCATTCCTCTTCTCTCCAGCGCAAACCTCCACCTCTCCAGGCTTTCCTCCACCTGCTCCCTGCTCTCACTACAGATCACAATGTCATCTGCAAACATCATTGTCCAAGGAGACTCCTGTCTAACCTCCTCTGACAACTGGTCCATCACTATAGCAAACAGGAAGGGGCTCAGAGCCGATCCCTGATGCAGTCCCACCTCCACATTGAACTCCTCTGTCTGACCTTCAGCACACCTCACCACTGTCCTGCTCCTCTCATACATGTCCTGCACCACTCTGACATACTTCTCTGCTACTCCTCACTTCCTCATACAGTACCACAGCTCTTCTCTTGGCACCCTGTCATACGCTTTCTCCAAGTATACAGACAGACAGTGCAACTCCCTCTGACCATCCCTATACTTCTCCATCAAAATTCTCAGAGCAAAAATTGCATCTGTTGTGCTCTTTCTGGGCATGAAGCTATACTGCTGCTCACAAATTTCCACCACCTTCCTTAACCTAGCTTCCACTACTCTTTCCCATAGCTTCATTGTATGGCTCATTAACTTTATTCCCCTATAGTTGCTGCAACTCTGCACGTCACACTTATTCTTAAAGATCGGCACTAACACACTTCTCAATGACTTAATAACCCTATTTACTAGTATACGGGCGTTCCATTCCAACGACAGAATGAAAATCGACCTACACATTTTCAATCAGTATAAACAAATGACTTATTTTATGGCCGCAAGGCTGATATAAAATGAGTCAGGACTCTGTGGCTTTCAGTATGAGGCATTTGTTTTCTTTCTGTTGGGATAAGCTGAATTTAACACCTTTAAAATTTAGATGCTTATGAACAAGCATTTGGGGCATCTCAGAGAGCAGAAATGGGTTTGATTTCACCATTTACTTGAAAGATAAATTGAGAGAGATTTTTGAGTGTTTTTAGAACTTTTCTATGAATATATTGCTCCTAGTAAGCTAGCTAAAAACAGGAACACTTATGAACAATTACAAACTCTTCAAGGTCCGAGTGTCTACTTTTATATGAGCCATTAATCACCACTGTGGAGTGTGACATTCAATGCTGAACACGGACACAATAAAACAAGCGCAGATTCCATTTATTGGCTTCTGGTAAGGGCCATGGCTTAATTTATTGTCTGTAACTGTTCTGTGTAATGTTCTGCACACATTTCTTCCAAGTTATATGTACAAGTTAGTGTTTAAAAAACAAAAAATCTACTACTGCACCTTTAACAGGTTTGTTAAATCCTGGTATTGACTGACTGATGTGGTCTTCTGCACTTTGTAGTCCATCTGCCTCATAGGTTGACACTTTGTTCTCTCTGAGATGCTTTTCAGCTCACCACAGTTATACAGAGTGGTCATTTAAGTTCCTGTCAGTTTGAAGCAGTCTGGTCATTATCCTCGGACTTCTCTATCAGTCTGAGGCATTTCCATACACAGAGCTGCTGCTAACTGGAGATTTTTTGTTGTTTGCACAACTCTGTATAAACTTTAGCAAAATCCCAGGAGATCAGTGGCAAATCCTCAAACCAGCCTGTCTGGCACCAACAGAAATGACATAGAAAAAATCATTGAGATCACATTTCTGATGTTTGATGTGACCTTGACCTGTATCTATATGATTTAATGCATTGCTGTGCTTTTGAGCCCCCACGATGCTTTTGAATACATATTATTGTGGATGTTTTCTCTGTGAGTCAGGTCTGTCTCCGGTTCTGTCTCCTTTTAGAAAACGTCTCAGTCAGCGCACTAGAGCTCCCTAGGTAGTGAATAAGTATATTGTGTACATGAGTTCAGGCAAGAAATATGTTTTACATGTTATCTAAATGTGTCAATCACACATTTCTGTCATGGTACATCAATCCAGTGGGTTTTTTAAAATAATTAAATGCTTAAGTCATTAGATTCCAATCATATAGAACATCAAATAAAGTGAGAAATCACTGCTTACATTTGTAGATAAAATTGACTGAGAGTAAGGTTTGTCTGCCCTTTTTTTTTATTTTATTTTGATTAAATTTTTTTTTTAAGCTCAGAGGCTTCAGAAAATATGACGTTGTTCCTATTTCCTGTAAGGGAATATAGTAAGCATGGATGCTCCCTAGTTTTTTTACCTGGCATTGTGGGATTTTTTTAGGGAGTCACCGTTCCAGTGTACTGGAAGGATTTTGCCATTGAAAGAAAGAGACAGCCCTTAAAATGGCCGATTCCCTGATCAGCACCATGACTGCTGAACTAGGAGCTGACTGAGATGTAGCCTTGGTCTCTATTTCTGTGAACATTTTAAAACAGCAGGGAGGGACAGGAAGTGAGAGATGTAACGATACGACCAAAGAGAAAAATGCATGGCTGTTTTTGTTTTGCTTTTAGTTTTTTATCTTTTGGGGCATTGCAAGGCGTCGACACTTAAAATCATAACTGTAAAGAAAATTGTACAACACAAATGTCATAAAAAAAAAAAATGGATCTGATCTTTCAGTCTTTATATATATATATATATATTTTTTTTTTGGTATCTCGAATCTTAGACAGCTGAGTGCACTGTGCCCTCCAAAGAACACTTCCCAGGTTATGACCTCCTTGTGATTTACTTCTCCCAGCAGACGCTGCCTGGAAAACATTGTTCCTTTCCCTAGCTAGAGGAAGAACGGGGAAATGAAATCAGACCCAGACTCTTTTGGAGAGAGACAATTGGAATAAAGCTCAATTAGTTTAAACTAGCCATGTGCTGTCCAGTCATCAGGTTTATGATATCCAGCATGAATGATATTGTTACTTTGACCTACTGTGACCCTGTTGTTAGCATTATGTAGGACAAAATAGTCATAATTAGCTGATATACTCAGCATGATTTTAAAAAGCTAGGATGTGTTTTATTTGCTAGCAAGTGAACAGAAGTCACATGCCTTGTGTGCTAGATTTGATGACGGGCTGTTAAGCTATATGTAAGGGGCAAAGTGTTATAGGAAATTGATCAACAATGGAGTGGTGTGATGCATTACCAGACAAGTTTTTATTTTACTTTTTCCATAATCAACATGAATCCACAACCTTTCTGCAATGTTTCTACAACTTGTTAGAGCATATAAAAAATCAAGTGAATTAGAAACCTTTCTAGGAAGAAAGCAATCAATAACCTACTTGGATAAGTATACACATCTCTAAACTAATACTTTATTGCAGCACCTTTTGATTTTATACGATTGTATACACTGCTCAGTCTTTTTGAGTGATGCATCTTGACGATATTTTCATATATTTATACTCTTAAATAATACATTTTTCTTACTTTTTCTTGCAAAAACATTTTTGATCCATCAAATTGTAGGGTTAAAACTGTAATTATAAGTCTGCCTCATGTCACAGATTTTTAGTTGGGCTCTGGCTAGGTCATTCAGAAATGCTGATGATCTTTAGATTCTTTAGTTATGCTTTGGGTCAGAGTCTTGCTAAAAGGTGAAATTCCTTTTCATTTTCAGCTTACTTACAGACACCTAAAGGTTGGGCACTAAAATCAAATGGTCTTTGCTGCTATTCCTGGTTACTTCCACCTTAATAAAAGCCCCAGTTCTAGCTGAAGAAAAGCAGCCCTAAAGCCTGATCCTGCACCACCATGCTGCACTGTGGGTCTGGTGCTTATTTTCGTACCAAACACACCTTTGGGGATTACTGAATTATTATACCGTGTGGATGTGGTTTGATCAGAACATAGCACATGGTTTTCCACATGGTTTGGGGTGATTTCATTGAGCTGCGATTTTTTTTTTTTTTTTTGTGCCTCCGTCTAGCCACCGTACCCTATAACCAGGATGTGTAAAAACATATGAGAGGTTCTTGTCACATGCAGAGAGTAATCAGTAGATATCAGTCAGATATTCTTGCAGCTCCTTTACTGTTGCTTTAGGTCTCTTAGTTTTTGTTTTGTGCTTTTATAAAATTTAGAAGGACTTCCTGTTTTTGGTGATGTCACTGTGCTGCTCAGATTTCTTTATTTGTTGATGATGGGCTTTACCGTGTTCCGTGGTACATCTGATGGTTTGGAAATTCTTTTATACACCTCTCCTGATTGATACCTTTCAACAAGTGAGATACCATTAGCGCTTTACGGGTCAAATAAAACCATGAAGATGAAATCTACAGAATCATCTGATCTTTATTAGGATTGATCTGAATCTTTTCATTGATGACCGCTGTGTGGAGATTACTTTTAAACATGCGATTGTGATTGGTTCATTCTGAACATAGTTACTCCCCTAATTATAAAAGGGTGTGTATACATATGAAACTTTTAACTTATTTTTCCTGTAAAATGTTGCTGTTTGTTCCATCATAAAAAAACAGACATTTTAGTAGGAGTGTGTAGACTTTTTATATCCATTGTATTTATTTATAAATTCGGATTTAAGTTTGAATTCAAATACAAATCATATCATTGTGTTACTACTTATGGTGTCTTTGCCTATGTTAACTAAGATTTATTAGCTTTATATTTAAGCCAAATGAGCATAAATCTGTATTTATAACCTTACTTTTTTATTATTTTTGTATTCATGTTGTGTATTCATGAACCCTGGTGAAAGCTCAGACAATTGACATGAAATATATATATATACACAGTTGTGTGAAAAAGTGTTGGCCCCCTTCCTGATTTCTTATTTTTTTGCATGTTTCTCACACTTTAATGTTTCAGATAATCAAACACATTTAAATATTAGCCAAAGATAACACAAGTAAACACATCATGCAGTTTTTAAATGAAGGTTTTTATTATTAAGGGAAAACAAAACCCAAAACTACATGGCCCTGTGTGAAAAAGAGTTTGCACCCTAAGCCTAATATCTGGTTGGTCCACCCTTAGCAGCAACAACTGCAATCAAGCGTTTTCGATAACTTGCAATGAGTCTGTTACAGCGCTGTGGAGGAATTTTGGCCAACTCATCTTTGCAGAATTGTTGTAATTCAGCCACATTGGAGGGTTTTCGAGCATGAACCACCTTTTTAAGGTCATGCCACAGCATCTCAATCGGATTGAGGTCAGGACTTTGACTAGGCCACTACAAAGTCTTCATTTTGTTTTTCTTCAGCCATTCAAAGGTGGACTTGCTGGTGTGTTTTGGATCATTGTCCTGCTGCAGAACCCAAGTTCGCTTCAGCTTGAGGTCACAAACAGATGGCCGGACATTCTCCTTCAGGATTTTTTGGTAGACAGCAGAATTCATGGTTCCATTTATCACAGCAAGTCTTCCAGGTCCTGAAGCAGCAAAACAGCCCCAGACCATCACACTACCGCCACCATATTTTACTGTTGGTATGATGTTCTTTTTCTGAAATGCGGTGTTACTTTTAAGCCAGACGTAATGGGACACAGACCTTCCAAAAACTTCAATTTTTGTCTCGTCAGTCCATAGAGTATTTTCCCAAAAGTCTTGGGGATCATCAAGATGTTTTCTGGCAAAACTGAGACGAGCCTTTATGTTCTTTATTTTCGGTTTTCGTCTTGGAACTCTGCCATGCAAACCATTTTTGCTCAGTTTCTTTCTTATGGTTGAGTCATGAACACTCACCTTAACTGAGGCAAGTGAGACCTGCAGTTCTTTGGATGTTGTTGTGGGGTATTTTGTGACCTCCTGGATAAGTTGTCGCTGCGCTCTTGGGGTGATTTTGGTCTGCCGGCCACTGTTCCATGTTTTTGCCATTTGTAGATATTGGCTCTCACTGTGGTTCGCGGCAGTCCCAAAGCTTTAGAATTGGCTTTATAACCTTTTCCAGACTGATAGATCTCAATTACTTTCTTTCTCATTTGTTTTTGAATTTCTTTGGATCTCGGCATGATGTCTAGCTTTTGAGGATCTTTTGGTGTACTTCACTTTGTCAGGCAGGTCCTATTTAAGTGAGTTCTTGATTGTGAACAGGTGTGGCAGTAATCAGGCCTGGGTGTGGCTAGAGAAATTGAACTCAGGTGTGATAAACCACAGTTAAGTTATGTCTTAACAGGGGCAAATACTTTTTCACACAGGGGCATGTAGTTTTGGGTTTTGTTTTCCCTTAATAATAAAAACCTTCATTTAAAAACTGCATGATGTGTTTACTTGTGTTATCTTTGACTAATATTTAAATGTGTTTGATTATCTGAAACATTAAAGTGTGACAAACATGCAAAAAAATAAGAAATCAGGAAGGGGGCCAACACTTTTTCACACCACTGTGTGTGTGTGAGATATATATATATATATATATATATATATATATATATATATATATATATATATATATATATATATATATATATATATATATATATATATAAATAAAAAACTCAAGAATAAATTAAGTTTAGTTTTCTACTTATTTCAGTGCTGTAAAGTTCTCAGGGTTTAATCCTGCAGTCTAATACCTGTGGAATACAGCCATGCCTTAGTTTTGGTGTCGTAACACCCAGTTTAGTAACATAGCCTCAGTTGCTGAGACATGAACAAGTCAAGCATGCTTTTGTCTTTTTTTGTGAGTGTGTATTTGGGCATTAAGAGAGGGAAAAGATTCTACTGGATAGTTTAAAGTCCAAAATGCAGCTTCTCCTTCATCTGCTTTTACATTCTCATATGGGGGGAAAAATGTCGTTTCTTGACTGCATTAAAAGTGGTTTACATCACGACGGTTTCGTGTTGAATCCCTGGCTTTGCGGCGAGGATCGATTAGAAGCTTTGCCACATGTTTATATCTGTCTCGTGCCAACATCTCTTCTGGCGCTCGTTTACAAAGGAACCAAACATTCCAGAGTGAACTCGCAGCTCACAGCTCATGATTCGGAAGGCTTGGCAGAATTGGATGGGCCAAAACATCGTCTTATAGAGAAGATATGAGCTTAAGCAAGGAGAAAGAGGAATGCTCAAGGCTTTCAGATCATAATCCTCCTGTCTGCTTTGATCAGACGCTCTTCTCTTATCGCATTTAGGATTCTTTTTTCCACTGAATGCTCCAAAGGAGGTTCTGTTGATTTAAAAAAAAAAAATGGACAGCTATCATTCAGAAGTGTTTTTACTGACTTTAGAATGCTTTATAGATTCAGTTTAGAGTGAACATGTTGATGGCATTCAGCTAGGAGATCAGTGAGAGGGTTCTTTAGTGGAGTGATGTACTTTGGGGTTGAAATAAAATATCAGCATGCAGATATAGATAGATAGATAGACAGACAGACAGACAGACAGACAGACATTCATTGATGCAGAGCAGATTGTTCACTAACCTCCTGTTCCTCACTCACTCAGTTTGTGTCCAATGATGGATCCAGCCTTGCGAATTAGCTTGTTAATCCTGCTGGCATCCCTGGTCGCTGATGCTGCCCCCTCAGCAGGCCACAAAACAGTAAATGGCACTCGCCACTACAGACCGGTAGAAGGTCTCCAGCATCTGCAAACATTGAAAACACAGACACTACACATTTTGAACGAATGCTGACATTCTTGCATTTCACATGTATTGTGTGCTGCCCTTTGAAATTGATTGCCAAAAGTGGTTGCTGTAAGATATTCATATCAGGAAAAAAATTTGATGAGTAGGGTAGGTGTCTGTATTTAGAGTTTTTCATTATTCAAATAAAAATGTTTTATCTTAAGTCTTTGAGGAAATTTTTTGCTGGATT